>JAWQEG010003059.1:7500-12500 GCA_033782935.1 Petrolisthes cinctipes | reverse complement strand
AGGCGCTCGACACAGGCGACACTCAGTGAAGGGAGGCTCACCCTGCATCCCGGCAACCTGCCACGGTGGCCGGTAGCCAAGCCTCAAACGAGCAGAGACTACATTGTGCCTCCGAACTATGAGGCCTCGACGACGGTAGGAATATTTGTGATGGCAGACAGACTCGTAATGGGTGATGGAGATGCTGAAGGGCCTCTCTGCATCCCTGCGTCGCCGTACAGGGAGGAGAGCGGCGGAGCGGACTTTAGAGAGGTAACATGTCAGGGAGAGAGGACGTCCAACACCACGAGGAGGCAGATGGCAGGCTTCCTTTGCGAGTCTGTCAACTGTACCATTGTGACGTAAACCTACATGGGATGGCACCCATAAAAATTTGACAGTCAAGTTACGATGACGCAATAAGGACAAAAACGATAAAATCTGCTGAATAACAGTAGAGTGTGTGGGCTGAACACTAGAGAGGGAATGAAGGGCAGGTTTGGAGTCACAAAAAATGGCAGCATTCACTCCACGTTGACAAACAACACTAACAGCATCCAGAATGGCATACAGTTCACACAATGTTGAGCTAGAGTGGTTACAGAGACGACGGCCAACCCAGCCCCCTGGAGGTGACTCCAGGTCAGGCGAGAAAACAGCACAACCTGCTGCACCATCCACCTGCAATGAGCCATCAGTGTAGAGGCAGTATGGATCTGTGATGGAGGAAGTCACTGTTTCTATGTGTTCCAGAGCCAACTGCTGCTGTAGAGAAGGCAGCTCCGACTTGGAAGTAGGTGTAAAGCTCACATCAGGTGTTGGTAGCATCCATGGAGGGGGTCCTGGGGGGACGTCTGCAACCATTATATCTATATTAAAACCACGGAGTACAGAGGAAACAGACCTTATAAGAGTACGTCCAGCAGGCAGTATGGGAGGGACTTGGTAGTTTGGTCAAAGAGAAGTCCTGACTAACTGAGAGTAATGGGGTGAAAGATGTGGGAAATGGAGGCACTTGACAGTGAAGCAAGTAACATTAGAATAAATTCTCTCCACTAACGGTGGAAGACGCAACTCACGCTGCATGTTCACTATCCTGGTCGACATTGGACAGCCGAGAATTATTCTCATTGCTCTATTCTGAAATTTTTCTAAAGTTTCCAGAGTAGCCCCAGGAAGTTGAATCAGAGCAGGGGAAAGGTAATCAACAACTGAACGGATAAAAGCAATATAGATAGTCCTGGCTACTGGGATGGAGATGCCCGAGGAGTTGTTAGATAGCCATTGAAGTGGTGTAAGTCGGCGCTGGAGACGACCCAATAAGTCCTGGACAATGGGATGGTCTTGAGGTCTGGCAGGGACAATCGGCCATATATTGACTGGCGCACCCAGGTAGCAGTACTGGGAACACATGGGAATGACAGTCCCTCCAATGGTGAACACTGGCTGAGCTTGAGGAAGGCGAGAGGTGAATATTCTGCTCTTATCTGCGGAGACAATAATGCAACAGTGAGAGGAGGCCACAGAGAAGGAGTCAAGAAACCGCTGGAGATCCCTTGGTGAGGTAGAATGAACACAGATATCATCAGCATAGCACATAATTGTAGTTCCAGGAATATCAGGGAGAGAAGTGAGCAACCGATGCATCAGAATATTAAATAACAATGGGCTGAGAACACCCCCTTGAGGCGTACCAAGATGAAAACTGCACAAAGGACTGAGCACACCACTGAAAAACACACGGGAGGTCCTGTTATTCAGGTAGCCCCGAATCCACCGCAGTAGATTACCCTTTATCCCAAAGTCAACCAGTTGATCCAAAATGACGTCTCTATTAGCAACATCGAAGGCACTTCGAAGGTCAATGAAGGCCACCACACTGTCCCTGGAAAGGCGAGAGTACAGGTCGACTAGGCAGTGGCGTGTGCTTCGCTGGGGAAGGAAACCAAACAGCCATGGAGAAAGGCGATCCTGCAGTCTGTACATGAGACGATTGAGTAAGATTCTCTCCATAACCTTACAGAAACAGGAAGTCAGGGAAATAGGCCTGAACTTTGGAGTGCCGGGCTTAGGGATGGGTATTATTGTGCTGCTGGTCCAGGCTCGTGGTACACAACCGTCACGAAGACAAAGATTGTACAGTCGAAGTAGAGGGTTCCCAGGAACTTGTTGAAGTAGGCGCAGCACAGCATAAGTAATACCATCATCACCAGGGGAAGAAGCTCTACCCCGAGAGAGAGCATGACGCAACTCCTCCTCAGTTATCTCCTCTGCATCATCGTCATCATCTTGTAACAGAGCAGACATTAGACGTAGCCGATGGACAGCAGCACGGGAAGCAAGTGCATCTTGTATGTGGATGGGTAGACTGGCTGGGGTAGATTGTTCTGACCAGGCATCGACAAGTTGTTTGGCATAGTCGGCAGGAGTGTGATGACGAGCAGTGGCCGGTGTCTTTTTAACAACCCGACGGATGAGGTGCCACATAAAAGCCACACTTGTTTGCTGGTTGATGCTGTCCGTGAACTGCTGCCAAGACTCAGTGTGAGCACAATCCTGCAGGGCAACTAAAGCATCCCTAGACATCTGGTAACGATGGAGTAGGTCAGGGGTTGGGTTGGCTTGAAACAATAGGCCATCACATTCAGCCTCCTCCTTTGCCTCCTGTATACGTGCATCCAGCGTCCAGGAGTGGGCAGTATGGCGATGCTGGAGGTGTGGCCGGGAGACGTATAGCCTATAAAAGTCATGAGTAGCAGATACAAGATCAGAGTACAACTGTTCAGCTGATGATATGTCAAATGTAGGAAATACATGGGCCATAAATAAGATGTAAGTCAGGCAATATTTAGGGGGCACAGCAATACGCAAATGAGTGGCTGAAGCACCTGACCCAGCAGTTAGAGAATAATGAAACCGAAGAGCAATGTGGTCTGAGAATAAGTCTGGCACGGAGGAGCACAGGACCTGAGATGCTATCAGGCCAGACGAGAGGATGTAATCCAGAGTACCTCCCCGGCAATGAGTGGCACCACCAGTGTCCCAGTGTGTCAGATGATGCTTGCGGATGTATGAAAGGAGACGAACACCATTACGATTAATAGAGCCAGTACCATCACCCAAATCAGAATGCCGAGCATTAAAATCTCCCATATACACCATACCACGCACTGTTGGAGAAGGAAGAGCCTCAAGAGTGAGTCTAGCTGGGGCAGAATAGACATTACATAGTTGGAGTACTCCATTCCCAGGTAGAACCTCAAATAGCTGAAAGGTCATGTCAGGATCAGTGGAGGTACGGAGAAGGCGATGTGGCAAGGAGCTATGTATGTAAGTTAGGAGACCATTCCTTACCAGATGAACATATGGCACATAACCTGAGAGGGGAGGAGCTTGCCCAGCAGCGAGCGGCCGTCCTGGAAATGCTTCCTGGAGAAAAATAACACTGGGATGATGACGAAAAACATAGGCCTTGAGTTGAGTGAGCTTAGCATAACTGGTGATACCACATACATTCCAGGAGATGACATCCAGCCGGCAATCACTAGCGAACTCTGTATTTGGAGGTAGAAGTCCAGTGAGTGGGGGCAGATGAGCGACCTGGAGAAGAAGATGGACCAGGAGAAGGGACTGACTCGAAAAGCTTTTCAAGGCGAGATGCAACAGTATCTATCTTTTCGGTAAGGGTAGTGACAGTTGAGATGATGGCCTGCTGAGCCTCGACCAAGGTGGAGAGTTTGGAGTCATTGGCAGCCTGAGCGGCAACTTGCCCATCAATCCTGGCTTCAAGGGCAGAAAAGCGGTTTTCGAGAGCCGTACATCGTGCCATGAGGGTAGCAACAGACTTGCGGAGGGCCAGGTCTGGAGGTGAGGCAGGGCTGGTAGGAGGAGCAGACTGGGGAGGTGGTGGTGGTGGTGGCGGTGGTGGAGATGGAGCAATAGTAGTGACCTTACGTCGAGTACATCCATGCCATACGTTAACCCGTGTGTGTGTATTTAAAAGAGAGAGAGAGTGTGTTTGTGTGTGTGTTTAAAGGAGAGAGAGAGAGAGAGAGAGAGAGAGAGAGAGAGAGAGTGTGTGTGTGTGTGTGTGTGTGTTT
The DNA here is from genome assembly GCA_033782935.1 of Petrolisthes cinctipes. Classification (NCBI taxonomy): domain Eukaryota; kingdom Metazoa; phylum Arthropoda; class Malacostraca; order Decapoda; family Porcellanidae; genus Petrolisthes; species Petrolisthes cinctipes. The sequence continues at coordinate 8,421 of JAWQEG010003059.1, read as the reverse complement.
AAAGGAGAGAGAGAGAGAGAGAGTGTGTGTGTGTGTGTGTGTGTGTGTGTGTGTGTGTGTATTTAAAAGAGAGAGAGAGAGTGTGAGTGTGTGTGTGTTTGTGTAGGTCATACACACACACACACACACATATTATTATTTTTATTATTATTATTATTATTATTATTTTTAATTATTTTTATTAATTTCTTATCAATTTTCTTATGTAAGTCGAAGTTGACACTATTTATTATATATTATTATTTTTTATGCAGGTTAAAATTGAAATTATTAATATTTTTATAAAAAAAAAATGTATGCATTTCAAAATGATTTTTTTTTTTTTTATGCAGGTCGAAAATGACACTATTATTATTATTATTATTATCAATTTTTTTTATGCAGGTCAAAATTGTCGACCTGCATAAAAAAAATATATAAAAATATTGAATGTGTCATTTTCGAAATGCATAGAGAGAGAGAGAGAGAGAGAGAGAGAGAGAGAGAGAGAGAGAGAGAGAGAGAGAGAGAGAGATGGTGTGTGTGTTTGTGTGTGTGTGTGTTTGTGTGTGTGTGAGAGAGAGAGATTGTATGTATGAGAGAGAGAGAGAGAGAGAGAGAGAGAGAGAGAGAGAGAGGGATGGTGTGTGTGTTTGTGAGAGAGAGAGATAGTATGTATGTGTGTGTGAGAGAGAGAGAGAGAGAGAGAGAGAGAGAGAGAGAGAGAGAGAGAGAGAGAGAGAGAGAGAGAGAGAGAGAGAGAGAGAGGCCCTGAAGACCATGTAGCAATAGGTGAAAGGTAATAGACAGATGGCATTGCAAAAACAAAACAAATAAAAAGAAAGGAGGGACATATAGCAAAAATAATAAATAAAACAATAGTTAGTGGTGCATTATTTTACGTTTTCTCTGATAACTTTGTCATAAAAAACGATTATCAAG
>JAWQEG010003058.1:0-120783 GCA_033782935.1 Petrolisthes cinctipes | reverse complement strand
CTAGCACAACCACACACACTCACTACCACTGTTATTCCCTCAACCAAACTGTTACTAGCACACACACACACTACCACCACATTCTTTCAACCAAACTGTTACTACCACACACACACTTACTAATACCACATTCTTTCAACCAAACTGTTACTAGGAGACAAATTCACTACTACCACATTCTCTCAACCAAACTGTTACTAGCACAGACTAACACACACTCACTACTACCAACCACCACACTCTTACCGGCTTCACGTCGTTCAATACCACCACTGCTATACCATCCTGTTCTTACACTCCCACACTCATCATTACTACCATATTTCTACCACAACATATACCACTACAACTCTTCTTCTTATATTATGTTTCTGTTATTCCCCTCTCTACCACACACACACACACACACACACACATACACACACACACATACACACACACACACACTGTCTTACCAACTACCATTTATATATACTACCACCACTGACAACCTCACTACCACACTTCAAAATCCCTGCCACCACTACCATCCCCCTCCCATCACTTCACAACCCCCTCACTATCACCATCTTGCACTACCACCAAACCCCCTCCCTCCCTCCCTTCCTCCCTCACTGCCACTGCTGCTACCATGGTCGACCATTAATACGATTCCCTGCAACGATTAGTGTCACCATTAATACAGAGGTCACACCCTGCTCCAATTACCATTACTACTGTCACTGCCATCGCCTACAATCCAATTACTACCACCACCACTACCATTCTTATCACTTATGTCACTATCACCATTAACATTCTTATCACAACTGTTACTACCACCACAACTACCATCCATTACTACTAGAACTACCATTCTTATCAATGACACCACTACCACTACCATTTTTATCACTTATGACACTACCACCACAACTACCATTACTACTACCACCACTACCATTCTTTTTACAGCTATCCCCACCACCACCACCACCACCACCACCACTACTATTATCATCACTGCTGTCACTACTAATAACACCAACACCATCATTACTAACACCCTAACCATTCCTCTATCATACTAGAACACAATCTAAGCCTCCTACCACTGTTATATAACCGTGACACGAGTGGGGCCTGCCTCTCACTTGTTTACTGTTGCTTCAGAAACCGTAAATATTCTATACCGTAAACACCATTACCATTACAAAACTCATTACCTTTTTCCACAACTGATACAAATGTGACTCGTGTTACTGCAACCTGTTCAATAATAATAATAATATAATAATAATAATAGTAAGAAGAAAATGAAGAACAACAATAATAATAACAATAATAATAATAATAATAATAATAATAGGAAGATGAAGAACAATAATAATAATCATAAATAATAAATAATAATATAAAAACAATAATAATAGCAACAAGAGTAACAATAAGAAAAACAAGACCGAGGAGAAAATAGAGAAGCCATATCAGTGAAAGAACAGCATTCATTCAAAGCCACAACTGACTCAACAAATCACTTACTTATCTTCCCAACAGTACATGCACAACCACTACCATAACAATCAACCAACACTACCATCAGCATTCACTCCCTATTACCATTACGATCACAATTTTCCTACCATTACATACACTACCACTATCAAATCAATCAGAACTACCACCATTTATTCTTCCTTCCCTCCCTGCTACCACTACTACCTGCTATTCTCCTTTCTCTTCCAACTACCACTACTACCAGCTATTCTCCTTTCTCTTCCAACTACCACTACTACCAGCTATTCTCCTTTCCCTCACTACTACCACTACTACCTGCTATTCTCCTTTCTCTTCCAACTACCACTACTACCAGCTATTCTCTTTTCCCTTCCAACTACCACTACCACAAGCTATTCTTCTTTCTCTTCCAACTACCACTACTACCAGCTATTCTTCCTTCCCTTCCAACTACCATTACTACCAGCTATTCTTCCTTCCCTCCCTGCTACCACTACCACCAGCTATTCTCCTTCCCTTCCCTACTACCACTACTACCACCAACATTTTCCTACCAGTACGTAAACAACAACCACAACCAAATCAATGCCCCAACACTACCACCATCAGTCTCTCTCTCCTCCAGCTACCACCACCACCACCACCACCAACAACCATTACCACCACCAGTATCGATGTCTTCTTTCACGTGTCAAGTCGTCTACTTTCTCTACCACTAGCCTCACCCTTCTACCACCATCGCTGTCAGAACTCTACGAACATTACTGTATCGACCCAAACACATACAACTACTACCACTACCATTACTAACCTATTTTCTACTATCAATACCAATATTACTGTATCAAACCAACCACACACGACTACTACTACTACCGTGGTGTGTGGTTGGTTTGATACAGTAATATTACTACCATTATTAACCTGCCTTCTACCATCACCAAAGGAATATATTTTGTTGCGGGTGAATTTGTTCGTGGGCTACACAGAAGAATAACACCAACACCACCCACCATCACCACCCCAACTACCACAAACACCCACCACCACCCCCACCACACACCCCAATAATTCACTGATCCATGACCATCACTAATTCATTACCAAGGCTACACTCCAGGCTCACGAAAATACATGCCACCCTAAACCCACAACCGTCAACATTATCGGTGCCTCTACCTCACACCACAATAACTGGACCACTTGTGTATGTCTCTATCCACTGTCACACTCCACTAGCATAACTAGCTGCACTACCACACATAATATTATCCACTAAAGCAGCCATCATATCTACCTCAACAAATATATAACTATTAGTAGTATTCCTAACCCTTGCCACAATAATTATCCATACCCACAAAAGGCCATTATGAGTAATACTGGTTCACACGATAAGTTTGATAAGGCGGTAAACTGTTGACAAATTAGAGGCTAACGATTCCTCTAGAGTCTAAACCATAACACGAAACAGGTCTCTCTATATTATTTCTTCTTGTTCTGTTTTCTGTCACGGTGTAAAGGAATTCAGTAGCCTCCCAATTCACCAACAAATTTTTCAGACTAGTTTATTTACTCCATTTCTAATCCTGGGAGTCAGCACGTATAGTCGGCAGCAAATGTCCCGTCACCTCAAAGAGACCCGCAATATTAACAACCAATAGAATCTTAGGTGTAAAAAAACATGTATAACAATAATATTACCAACACACTCTCCCACCACCACCAACTTCTACCCTCATAATAACTATACCCACCTCTCAGTGTGCCGTATGTTGTCATTCTCAAGTCGTGTATTCCTGTCATTTAGCTCGAGTATATCAGTATCGTGGGTCTTGGTGAGTCGACAGCACATTGGCCACAGAATCTATATGAACACACTGAGAACAAAACGGATGCATCTGTGTATGAATTAAATACTATGATAAAAAAAAAAAAAAAAAAAAACTACACTGGAATTCACAAGGGAAGCTAAACATTCTAAAATATTTCCGTTTCCTCTATAAATAATACCATGGTGGACAGTGTCACATCCTTTCCCTTGTGTTATTTATTATCTCTGTTTTTTTATGGGAATTATCTATTTATATATTTATTGTTATTTTTTACATCCGTTTTCATGGTCAGTCGCTGTTTTTGTTTGTGGGGATAATAATACATTGTTGGTAAATCTATAGCAACTGATTCCGCCAAACTATTCCAAGCAACAGGACACTACTATTTTTGTTCATCTAGTCCTATTTCTTGGCATATTTTGGAGGAATCAAGGCACTCCAATGTACCAAGTGCTTATTATCCCCTTTTAATGGCATAATGTTAAATGTTTCCTATACTCGTCTTGCTTCATATCCTCTTCCCTTGTTATGGTGTGATTCGTTTTCTCATTTTTTTTTTTTTTTTTTTTTATCGCCTCCTCCCAACCGGAAATTCTGAGTTACAACAACAACACACACATCCTCCTCCGTTTACACGTCGTATTCGACTTTACTACAGCAGCTTCTCTTCTCTTATACAATCTTATACAAGAAGTATACTAGTCTATCCCCTTTTATTGACATGAGGAGCTGCAAGCTGTTCATTGCACACCTACATAAATACATACATCTGACGTACACACACACCTGAAGTGAGCTACCTCCTCATCATTTAACATACCGTACCCCCCCCCCCTCTCTCTCTCTCTCTCTCTCTCTCATCAAGAAATCAAACGTGATATATACAGTAGATACAACACTATAAAACCTAAAAAAAAAACATAGCTCCAGATACCTCAGTACAAGGGAACATCACTACTACCAGGTTATCGAGTAAGGAACAGCAATCACATAATAATCAAAGCACAGTAAAAACACCGAATGTGACTCACCAGGCAACAACAGCACTGGGTAAGTTCCCTGACTAGTATGTCCCAAGCACGGTGTGTATGGTGGTGTAGTTTCTAAGTCATGTTGTATAGAGTGAAAAAACCTGACTGGATCTTCTTCCTCCTCCTCTCTCTGGTGATCCCCTGTGTTGGGCATCCTCGTTTCCAAGTGTGTTTACAGTAATGAGGTGTAGTTGTTAGTGATCTCTCTCGTTCGTCACTCACTCTAATTGGTTATCATACTGAACTCTGTGTAGCTAACCTAGTCTTATATATTATTATTATACTGCATGTGGTCACTCTACTATCACACACACACACTCCCACATCACGTTGCGTCTATCTCCTCATTGTTCTCACTTAGCCAATCATTAGATTATCTCTCCTCCACCTATTGTTCACCTATTTTTATTGTAGTCTTATCGCCTGCCTATCCATTTTATATTTTTTCAGCAGATCTATTTCATTTCTTCTTTAACATTTTCCTTCCCACATCCTCCCTTGCTAAATTATGTTCTCTTATTTTCTACCCTTTCTCCTTCAATTAGCTTCTTTGCCTTTCCTCTTTTCCTACCCATTCTTTCTCCATAACCTTAATTTCCCTCGTCGACTCACCCTATCCATCTCCGTTTATCACCATTTTTTGCTGTCCTCATCTCTCTCCTTTCCATTCCATTTCCTTTAACCAGTCCCTCCTTTACCCTTACCCACCCTTTTTTATTCTTATCCCTCTTAATTCTCTTCACCTCTCCCTCCCAACTCATCCCTCCTCACCACTATTTTCCCAGACATGCAATCATCGTCCTTCACTCTCCCTCCCTCTTTATTTTTCCTCGTCTCCTTTCACCTCATTCTCTATCTTCTCCCCTTCTCGTTCCATCTAATCTTCTAACGCTACCTCCTCTCCCTTCGTGTCTCTTTTATCTCTCCACTTTCCCTCCTCTCCTCTTATCTCTCTCTCTCTCTCTCTCTCTCTCTCTCTCTCTTCTTTCTCTCTCGTCTCCTTCCTCGTCTCATCCTGCCACGTTATCTCCTCGTCCCTCCTCTCCAACGTCTCCTTCACCTCGTATACTCTCCTCTCTCTCTCCTCCTCCACTCTTACCTTCACCTGCCCCTCCGCAAGTTCAATAATTAAGTAAATAAAGTCCTTTTCCTCCTATACCTCTTCCACTGCTTTCCTTCTCGTCTGTATCCTTACACTCACGCCCCATTAACATACATACATACAGAATGCATAAACAGTACAATTCATATCCTCCTTTAATTAAAATATCCACCCTTCCCAACCCACACACACCCAACACTAACTCTGCCCTTCCCCACACACACACACACTCACTCACTCCCCAGTTTCCCCTCCCACACCCTCTCATTCATTCACTGTGTATACCGGTACACCCACACATTCCTACACCATTCATTCTTTATACACACATCCACCCCATAAATTCACGTTCCATTCTTCCACACATTCAAACTCCATTCATTGTTACCATGTCTTCCTCCTGCAGTATATTCTCTCTCTCTCTCTCTCTCTCTCTCTCTCTCTCTCTCTCTCTCTCTCTCTCTCTCTCTCTCTCTCTCTCTCTCTCTCTCTCTCTCTCTCTCTCTCTCTCTCTCTTCTTTACTGTCCCCTTCCTTCCCCTTTGGCCACCATCTCTCCTTCGCATACCTAGAGTCCACCAACACCATTATTTTCATTCAATCTTTTCCACCTTCCAAGACCACTGATTTTCATTCAATCTTTTCCACCTTCCATTCCTTTCCTATGCTCAAAATTCTCATGGTTCCTCTTCTTACATTACAATTAAAGAAGAAGACTAAAAATATAAATGCAGGCGCCGGTCAATCTTCGCCAAAATAAATAAATAAACAAAATGAAGAAGAGTTTGACCTGAGAAGAGTGTGATGACAAAGTAGCCTAGTGTGGGAGTGACAACAAGACTGACTGAACCCTGAGGCACAACACTGACTACCTCTTGTACACGACTCAAGGACAGTGAGGTTGGTACAAGTCACAAGTGCCACTTAAACACACACACACACACACACACGGACACAACTCAAAACACACACACACGGACACAACTCAAAACACACACACACACACACTCAAAACACACACACACACACGGACACAACGCAAAACACACACACATGGAAGCAACGTCAAACACACACACACACACACACACACAGCCATATTCAAGAACATCCATGGTGTAGTATATACGATGGTGTTGTACTGGTATGAAGGCTCTGTTGTTTGTCTATGGAGTCATCGTACCGGTAACACACCATCGTATACACCACAAAGGTTCTTGAATATGACACACACACACACATTAACACACACACACACACACACACACACACACATTAACACACACAAACACACACACATTAACACACACACACACACACACACATTAACACACACACACACACACACATACACACACACAGACACACATGAACACACACACACACAAAGAGCCAAGGTCGGAACACACATTACGGCATTGGGTCAACATTGCATAATAATCGATACAGCATATTACAGTGTCCACAAGAGCCCTGTCAAGCGAACACTGAAAAATGAGACAAACACGAATCGAACCAGAAACATAACCTTGGTGGAGGTAATGATCCAAGTATAAAACAAATGACCCAACCAATCATACACTCGGAACAAACACTGTATAATGTATAACTGAATAATGTAACTGTATAATGTGTTACCTTGAATATTTAAGAGTAGTTGAGGTGTCATGAGGGCAGAAGAAAACCATACTGCAATGAAAGCAAGGATTCATGTTCAATAATAATGCTATTAAAGATGTCAAAATAATTGTTTACGGTTCAGTACTCTCAGATAAGTAGGGGAATGTGTGGCTGGAACAGTGGACCACACATTATTGCATAGCTTTATCAACCAAACATTTCGATACATCATTTTACACAGTATGGTTCAACAAAGATATATTATGCAATATTTGTGATTGTGAATTAATAAAGGCTATGAATGACACCATCAAACAGAATTTTTTTTTAAATAATACTCTCCATACTGGGTAGCTCATTGAAAAACTGTGTAGCCCATTGAAAACTGCCAACCAAACACAGACATATAGAGGACAATCAACCTAAGAGTGCCATTTGTATTAGATACCACAAAACTACACCAAACAGGGACAATTGGCAGTCACAATATATAATAGTCATCCCGAGTCCAGATCTTACCAGGCATTCATAACAAAAAGATGTGGTACACTGAACAATATGGTACCGGTACTGTACACAAACTAGGCTCTATAGACGGTGTATACTGTATGTGCCACACTAACCCAACCAAGACTAAAGGAGATATAACACAGTACGGTACTGTAGACTTTGCGGTACAAGAATGTAACCCAGAGACTTGCAGGTATGACACTATACGATATCAGACTTCAACACTGAACACGGCACTGCCTTCCTTCTCACGGGTACCACACTGACCTCCCAAGGACAACGTATACTAGGGAAGAAAAGGCACAGTATACTGGAGTGTTTTACAAGCGAGGAATGTGACTCCGGCTTTGACGCTTAGGACACTAGGACAGGGAGGCTCTGGGGTAACAACACACAACACGGGCAAATCATTACTATATATACTCTGGGCGGACGGCAACACGGTACTGTTCAATGTATACGTGGCACGCTGACCCACCACCACCACCAGACACTAAAGGAGATGTGGCACAGTACTGGAGTCTTTACGGAGCAGTGCCAGAAGAGTGCCAAGGCGACGGCGGCGGCGGCGGTGTGCAGAGGGGAGTGCCTGGCATTTGGCGGACACACACCAACCAACCAACCAATCCATATCTGTGATGGTGGTGGTGGAAGCGGCAAGGAAGTGTAGGCAGGGGAGTGGGTAGTGGTAGTGGTGGTTGTGGCGGTGTTAATTTTTGTCCTTGAGGTGGTGTGCTGTAATGTAGGCTACTAATTAGGGTTGTGTTGTGTGTTGTGGTGTGGTAGATGGTTGGTAGTGGTGTAGTGTCAGTGTGGCGTGGTGGTATAGTAGGAATGGTCTTGTAATCTAAGTATGATACCAGGGTGAATTGATATTGTGTGGGTGCAATGAAGTACTAGAGTACTATAAAAGTGTGATAGTGTAATTTTGCCATAGTTATAATACAAAGCGAGGTAAAGTGACGATGCATAATCTAGTGTACATAAGAAGTTTATGTGTTTCATGCTGCTGTCATAACATTTGTCACCGTGGCACAAACATTGAGACATACACAAGGAGACAGTCATGTGGTGGTGGAAGGTCCCTTTGGTAGGATAGTCAATTTGGTTAGGCTACTTGCTAAAGGTACGAAAACCGTGTGTTAAACAGAGTACGGGCTTTAAATCTCATTCAACACCTTCTTTTGGTTCATACTCTAAAAAAAAACAAAAAAACAATACGGTACAATTTTCGCTGACATTATCTCGTTCTACAAATCATATTCGAAATCATTTAACCTCTAACTACAAAAATCTACCATCGGGTTCCCAAGCTGTGTAGGACTATACTATTGAGTGTAGTACCGGTATATAGTTTAGTATGACATCAAATACTATGATAATGTAAGAGTTGTGTAGAGTGATGGTGTGGTCTGGTAGGACTGTGGAGGTGAAAATTGGAGAGTAAATTGCGATGATGTGGTAAAAATGGTGATGACTGAGTACAAAGGAGGATGTAATAGAGGGGATCTGGAGACACAAGGGTGGAGGTGGGGGTTTGGAGGCGTCAAGATGTTGCAGATGAAGAGGAGAAATTAGGGGGGAGGGAACTGGAGAAGAGAGAGAGAGAGAGAGAGAGAGAGAGAGAGAGAGAGAGAGAGAGAGAGAGAGAGAGGAGTGGTGGTGGTGGGATTGGGGGTAACAGAATGATGGAGAGAAGGAGTGGGAGACAGAAGGAAGGAGTGGGAGGAGGGAAATTAATGAGTCTCTGTGTGTCTGTGTGTGTGTTTAATGAATGTGGTGGTGATGATGTAACTCTACCCTCTCCCCTTCCCTCATCCTAGTTCCTTTATCCTTCTTACTAACTCTCTTCCCACCCACCCACCCACCCTAATCCTAAGACTTCCTTCCCCACAGCACCTCCTCCCCTGCAGCCTCCTATCCAAACCCCATAAGGACTGACCCACCCCACGCCCCTCCTCCTAGTTACCCCCCCCCCAACCTCATACTTCCTAGCCCCTCCTCACGATGACTCAACCCCACAACTTCTAGAGCCCCAACAACTTCTAGAACCCCCAACATATCTAGCTTTTTTCCCTTTGCCAGTTGTCCTCTTCCACTTCTTTTCCTATAACTCTCTATCTCTAAATCTATTAAAGTTTCAACCTCCCATTCAATTTATTTAGCTTTTTGGTCCCTACACTCTAAAAAAAAAAAAAAAAAAAAAAAGTCTATATCCATTTCCCTTTGCCACTTGTCCTCTTCCACTTCTTTTCCTAACTTTCTATCTCTAAGCCTATTAAAGTTTCAACCTCCCATTCACTTTATTTAGCTTTTTGGTCCCTACATGCACTCTATATCCTTCCTTCCTGTTCTTGGCTCCCATCCATATTCCTCCTCCTCCTCTTCCTCCTTCTTCTTCTTCTCCTCCTCCTCCTTCTCCTCCTCCTCCTCCTCGTCCTAGGTCACTTCCCAGCCCACCCTTCTCTTAGCAACCCACATTCTCTTATTACCATATACTCCATTCTCATCTGCTAACAACAACCATCTCTGTCTCATCTTTCTCCTTTCCTAACACTCTCCCCTCTCCTTTCCTTTTTCGAACCATTTCCCCTCTCCTTTGAACCATTTCCTCCTCCGTCGAAACATTTCCCCTCTCCTTTCCTACTTCTAACACCCTTCCCCTCTCCTTTCCTACTTCTAACACCCTTCCCCTCTCCTTTCCTACTCCTACCACCTTCCCCTCTCCTTTCCTCCTCCTAGCACCCTTCCCTCTCCTTTCCTACTCCTAGCACCCTTCCCCTCTCCTTTCCTCCTCCTAGCACCCTTCCCTCTCCTTTCCCCTCCTAGCACCCTTCCCCTCTCCTTTCCTCCTCCTAGCACCCTTCCCCTCTCCTTCCCTACTTCTAACACTCTCCCCTCTCCTTTCCTCCTCCTAGAACCCTTCCCCTCTCCTTTCCTCCTCCTAGCACCCTTCCCCTCTCCTTTCCTACTCCTACCACCTTCCCCTCTCCTTCCCTACTTCTAGCACTCTCCCCTCTCCTTTCCTACTCCTACCACCCTTCCCCTCTCTCCTTTCCTCCTCCTAGCACCCTTCCCCTCTCCTTTCCTCCTCCTAGCACCCTTCCCCTCTCCTTTCCTACTCCTAGCACCCTTCCCCTCTCCTTTCAACCATTTCCCCTCTCCTTTCCTACTCCTAGCACCCTTCCCCTCTCTCCTTTCCTCCTCCTAACACCCATTAACTACCACAACCCTCCAGTAAATGGTGTATTACTATGGGGCGTTTGATAGGAGGTCGAGTAGGCTATACATGGGGACGAGGCTGCTCTCATATATACACACCAGCCCTTGATACCCAATAGCTGTGATACCATACCAACAAGACTCGTGACCAAAACTAGGCTACTCATGTCTACTCATTGCCCAACGCTCATTATAATGCCCACAATACACCCTTTATTACGAGAGAGGCGAGACTGCTGCTGCAACACCCACCCCCACTTCCTTTGCGGTCTGACGGCATTTCCTCCTGTATACTCCTCCTCTCCTTGCAAGATAAAATTCCAAAGCAAGATACCGGTAATGTTTCAATAAGTCTGCATGAAATCACAGCGTTGATGACCACGAATATCCAACCAACACAACACAATAGTCAGTGATGGGGCCTACCACAATATGTTTCATACCAATGTTCTGAAATTTTCCGATCAAAGAGTTTTCCCATTCATTCAGATTCATTTGTACATACATCAACCACACATTCATATATATTGTTAAAACATTCTCCTCGTGGCAGCAAAATATATAAAACAAATCCAAGATCAGAAACCGGATAAATCTACAAATGCAATCGATTCGTCCTTGCCTCGCCTCGCCTCTCCTCCTCCACCAGACGGACTCGAATTACCTTCACCTTTACACCGCCCCCCTGACATACATACACACACATACATACATAGATAACCAACTATAAACTACAGATCACCCTTTACTCGAGTGAATTCAAAGGTATGTTGCTTCTGTATTCATCCTAATGCCTTCACTCTTCTCAGCTGACAGGATCGAGACAGCATGAAGGAAGCCTACATAACAGGGGCACTGACTCCTTCACCTTCCTTCCCTCATACATTCCCTCCCTCCTTATATATACCTCACACTGGCACTGTTACGGTCACACAATTATTATTATTATTTTATTTCTAGGTTCTGTTCCATCTTCTTCTCGTTGCCGTCTGCTAGCTATGGATGGATGGATGGATGGAGAACTGTTGGGGAAGTGAGCAAGCAGCAGGAGGATATGTTTTCCCTCTTTCACTCTAATCACTTTTTTCTCTCTTATCATTTCTCCATTCTAGTTAGTTGTCCCTCTGTTTGTGGATGGGGACGAGGGGGATTGTGATGATGATGAGAGGAGGGCTTTGACAACGGAAGCCAAGCGGTCTCTCACCTCTCACTCGGCACTCCCAACACTCACTGATGCTGCTGCTGCTCTTCTTCTGTCCTCTCCCTCCCTCTCTCTCTCTCTTTCACTCTCTCTCTCTCTCTCCCCCGTACCTCCTCTTCCTCACCCTATCCTCACTACTCCTTACTCCTGCTCTCTCTGGTTTCACTCCCTCTCTTCTCCTCCTCCTCTCACTACTCCCCCTCTTCCACATCTCACCACTCCCCCCCTCCACCTCCTTTCTCTTCTCACTCTTCCTCCACTACTTCCCTCCTACTCTAACTTCCCCTCTCCCTCCCTCCCACATTTCAACTCTCATAAACAACCTTCCCCTACATTTTTATTCCTCTCTCTCTCTCTCTCTCTCTCTCTCTCTCTCTCTCTCTCTCTCTCTCTCTCTCTCTCTCTCTCTCTCTCTCTCTCTCTCATTTACCCTCCAGCACTACTACTCTCCCATCTTTATTTTTTATTTTCTCCCTCTCTCTTCCTTTTCCTCTTCTCTTCAACATTCATAATTATCCACTCTTCCCCTTTCCTCTTCCTCTTCTGCATCTGACCTCTTTATTATTTTAAGCTTATTCTTATTATTCTATATCTTCCTCTAAGCCTTTCACTCACTCTCTTTACTCATCTTTCCTCTCCTTCCCTTTTATATTCATTCTATCCACTCTTATTTATTCCATTTCTCCCATCTCCTCAATCCGAATATCACGAATTTTATACTTTGTTCCCTATTCCTCTGTTTGGTTAGATTATAATTATCCAACCCCTTCATTCTGTTAGCTCCTCTTTATCCGACTTTCTCCACTTCCCTCATTCGTATATTACCGTTTTCATTAACATCATCCCTAACCTTCTTAATTAAATATCTCCCTTAAGCCTTGCCTGTCTTTATCCTCCTCCCTCTCTCTCTCTCTCTCTCTCTCTCTCTCTCTCTGTCTCCCCTTTCTATCTCTCTATATACTTTCTCTCCATTCACCTTTTTTTTTAATCACTTTCCCCTTATATACTTATCTTCCTTCATTCCTTCCCTATTATTATCCTCTCCTCTTTACCATCTCCCTTTTATTTCCTCTCTCTCTCTCTCTCTCTCTCTCTCTCTCTCTCTCTCTCTCTCTCTCTCTCCTTTTCTTCTTTCTTCTCTCCTTGACCCCTCTCACTCCTCCTTGATCCCTTTTCTCTCCTCTTCTCCCTTCTCCACTATCTCCTGTGTGATCTCTTTTCTCTCTCCTTTCCTCTCACTTGATTACCGCAGGGAGGGAAGGAAGGAAGGAGAGGCACGAAAGGAATGGAAAACAAGGAGAGGATGGAATGGGAGAGAAAGGGGATGGGAGGAGATAATAATGGACGATGCGGGTGGCGAGAAAAAGAAAAGAAGGGGATGGGAGAGAAAAGGGGGAAGATGGAGAATGAGGGAAGGGAGAGGATGGAAAATGAAAGGGAAGGGGATGGGGGGGGAAGAAAAGGGAGGATGGGAAGGGGGAAGAAGGGGAAAGGGAGGATGGGGGATGAGGGAAGAAAAGGGAGAATGGGAAGGGGGAAGGTGAAAGGGAGAAGGGGAAAGGGAGGATGGTAAGGGGGAAGGAGAAAGAAAGGGAAAGGGAGGATGGGAAAGGGGAAGAATGAGGGGAGGGGAAAGGGAGGATGGGAAGGGGGAAGAATGAGGGGAGGTGAAAGGGAGGATGGGAAGGAGAAAAGGAGGATGGGAGGGGGAAAGGGAGAATGGGAAGGGGGAAGAAGGGGAAAGGGAGGATGGGAAAGGGAGGATGGGAAGGGGGGAAGAAGGTGAGAGGATGGGAAGGGGGGAAGAAGGTGAGAGGATGGGAAGGGGGGAAGACTGAGGGGAGGTGAGGGGGAGGACCAAGGAAGGGGGGGTAAGTTCAATGAATCCCCTGCATAATAATCGAGCTTGACAGCCATGAAGGCGCCGGATGGTCTGTGTGGTCTGCGGAACTATGTCTCTCTCTCTCTCTCTCTCTCTCTCTAACCCGGATGGTCTGTGTGGAGTGCGGAACTATGTCTGTCTCTGTCTCTGTCTCTCTCTAACCCGGATGGTCTGTGTGGTCTGCGGAACTATGTCTGTCCTTGTCTCTGTCTCTCTCTCTCTCTCTAACCCGGATGGTCTGTGTGGTCTGCGGAACTATCTCTCTCTCTCTCTAATCCGGATGGTCTGTGTGGTCTGCGGAACTATCTCTCTCTCTCTCTCTCTGTGTGTGTGTGTCTCTCTCTCTCTCTCTCTCTCTCTTTGATTTTTTTGCTCCCATTCTCCTTCAGGCATCTTCACTTTTATGAGTTATATACCTTTTGTTTCTGTCCCATGTGTCAAGACTGATAGGAACCACTGACAATCAACCTAATACTCTTCACAACAAAACAAGTCAGCATTAATGATAATATTACCATACGTTTGCCACAAGCACTCCTCCCCCTCAACTTCAATCTGCTTGCAAACAGGAATGTAACGACCTTCAACCATTTTTCGCTCTGCGTCTTAACACATTTCTTTGCATCTTCCCATATATTTTAGTTTCCCGATACGTGATCACTGAATATATCTGCATTGTATGGTATAATAATATCTATATACATCAATAGGAAACTTAATATAGCTATGAGAAGAACAAAAAACATTGGAGTTGCCATGGACAGTAGGCTAATATACGTTAGGACGGTTGACTGATGCAGGGGGGGCACACAAAGAGGAAAAGAAAGAGAACAAAACGTAGAGAGGAGGAGGAAGAGGAAGTGTTGTTGTCAGTAGGAGTAGTAGTAGTAGATGGTATGGTATCTGGGTCTTATTATAAATTGTTACTATGAAGCAAATTATTACTCAAAAAGGCAGTGAATCCCCAACTAGTGTACACATACCATAGCAAAGAAAATTAAAGTGATGGACCCTCTTCAGTAAGGGACCCAACAATTACACACACGACACTCTTGTTCCTTTTCGTCTCAAAAAAAAAAAAAAAAAAAAAAAAAAAAATAGATGTGTATGTGAAACTGTAACAGGGTATGCAATCTCTGTTCACTTGTATATGTATAGAACACTGTGTATACCATTGTGATTAATTATAGAACGTCTTACACAATCCTAAACAATTACTCACAGGACACTCTTGTTCCTATTCGTTCCCCACAAAACAATACAGATGTGTGTGAAACTGTAAGAGGGTATGTATGCAATCACTGTTCACTTGTATATGTATAGAACACTGAGTATATCATTGTGCTTTTTTATAGAACGTCTCACACTCCGAAAACGTAAAACGACCTTAAAAGTATACATTAATATCAATTTAAACTTTAAACAATGCCTCACTTGCCACATAGAAAGCCTAGCGGCACACTGTCACTATCCCGTATCCCCTCGGCTTAGGGTCGGCTAGCCCTTCCCAACAGGCACCTCAGTGATCACACACACTCATGCTGCCCAACATATCCTACTGCGTCACTTCACTTTAGTCTATATTTCTCTATGCATGATCTGTGATGTTAAGAGTTACTGAAGAGCAGGGAGCGTGACGGAACATAAGGTGGAAACTACACACGTACCGTAATGTAAACAAACCCCCTCTGAATACACACTCAGATAAAATATTCGTTATGTACACGACTGCACTAACACACATCCGTGGCCCTCAATACCCATACGTCTACACAGACCCTTCACTCCTCTTTACAAAATCAAAACATTAAAATTATTGACGAGAACGCAACAAAATAATGCCTTATCATACCTGCAACAAAATGTCAAAATAAAAAAGTATGTAGCCTATATCCCGACAAAACTCCCAGGATAACTAATTACTCAATCCTAATTAAAGGAGTTCAAATACAGTCTGCATTGTGGATCATTCTGCACACTTACATAATATAATGTTGATACAGCACAGGGATTCATGCCAGTTTCAGGTTTGTTGTTTTTCTAATCTTTCATCCCGGGAATTTGAGGTGCAGGGGGCGGAGCTAGTAACGTCTTGGGAGACTTTACTATACCGCTTTGATCATTATCTTATTAACTATACGTTTTACCGGTACAGTATCTCAATGTTGTTATTATTATATATATTTTTTTTTTCACTAAAGAGATTGTCTATTTTTGGTTGTTTGGGAATTGACAAGGCACTCTGAACGCTACAGCAAAAACATATTTTCTACTTGTATTGTTGTGACCTTATCGTTGCTAGAATACTTAACAGCACACAAAAATATAAACCAAATCGATCAACGTTAAGAAACAATTCTTATCAAAGTAAATTTAAATATCAGAAAATTTTTATCAAGAAGATTACATACCATTAAAATGAAATATAAAAGTTGTAGTAGTTATTAAAGCACGGTAACTAGTCTCGATAATCTATAACAGTATTCCCACGTTTGGTAAAATCCCTTACAGTTATCACATCCTGTATCGTATCGTACAGTACTTCCCACCGCAGTGACATACGAGTAATACAATAACAACATACCTACTTTCTGTATAACATCTCAGTACAATTACCAGAAAGTACAACAAAATAATATCCTGGACACCATACCTACCATTTGTATATCACAGTACAATCTCCAGAAAGTACATACAATATATAATTCTCAAAACCATACCTACAATCTGTATAACACCTCTGTACAATCACTAGAAAGTACAACAACAAAATATTATCCTGGACAACATACCTACCATTTGTATAATATCACACTACAATCTCTAGAAAGTACAACAATATATAATTCTGTACACCATACCTACAATCTGTATAACACCTCAGTACAATCACCAGGAAGTATAACAACCAAATATAATACTATACACCATACGTAGCCTCTATAACACCTCAGTACAATCACCACAAAAGGTTCGTCGACATTCCCTGCTAGCGTTAAGGCATGTTCACCAATCCAGCACACACACACACACACACACGCATGGTTGGTTGGTTCTAAGTCCATCGAACGCAGTGAAGAGGGGCGTCAGGGAGAAGAGAAAGGATTGAACGATGGTAAAGGCATTGCATCTTGCATAGCTATTTCTTAAGGACCCTGTGATCGTGGATGAAGATTGGATGCTTCCGATTCCTCCTGACTATGCCATGAAACGAGCTCCTTCCATATAGGTGGTGTTTCGTGGCAGTATCTGAAGGACTCGTTTACTTCCAATTTTCTGACTACATCACAGGGTCCCTAAAGG
Source organism: Petrolisthes cinctipes (assembly GCA_033782935.1). Classification (NCBI taxonomy): domain Eukaryota; kingdom Metazoa; phylum Arthropoda; class Malacostraca; order Decapoda; family Porcellanidae; genus Petrolisthes; species Petrolisthes cinctipes. Next base: position 103,581 of record JAWQEG010003058.1, on the reverse strand, counting down.
TAAAAACATATATATACTTGAAGCAAGGAATGTTACCTAACTCTTCTTTCCCTCGTGACGAAACAACCATTTACGTGGACCTAACACGAGTAAACCACGTCAGTGTTCAGGAATAAAACAGGATAATTTCAATATAGGCCTAGTTACGAACAGGGACTCACCTCTCTCAGTGGAATGAGTTGTGGAGTCATGTCCCTATTTCTGGAGGTGAATTCTAAAAAAATATATAAGCATCTTCGTTGTGTTTTCCAAATCAATGCCGATGACAGAAGGAGATACAAAAACCTAATATAACTTACAACCACCCAATGTAGAGGGTCTAAATAATGTACAAGACTCCTTACCTGTACAGTTTGTTGTCAGATGGATGTAGGTATAACATCCTTGCCACTAGTTCGTTCACATTCACTCACTCACCTGGGGAAGGAGAAAAGAGTGAATCAGATGTGGGTATACGAGTAAGAACTGAGTAAACATGAAGTAAACACGACTTAAACACCGGTACTCGACCAGGTGAAAGGAGATGGATGGACAGACATAATAAAATACATGGCTTGATAGACAGAGGCATAATAAACTGACTGAGAAAAGAATTGGAAGAATGATTGAGGAATAGGTGACTGTGGTTGGTGGTTGAGGACTGTAGAGCAGAGCGAGAAGTGAATGATTGGGAAACTGATTTGTGAAGGGAAAAAAACTTGTGAGGATTTAGGAAGCAGATGAAAGGAGTACAGTATGAAGATTGGTGTTTTTCTAATGTGTAATCTAAATGACAAACGCTTCAGGTAAATACTGACAGGAGAAGCGTGTCTGATAAGTGAAAGAATAAGAAGGAATAAATTAAAGAGTACTAGGCTAGGGAAAGACTAGAGGAGGGGGGAAGTCATATATGGGGGGTGAAATATTGCAGAGTAGTCTGAGAAGTAAAAGACTGGAAAAATAACTAGTGAGTAAAAGAGTGTAAAGTACTGGAGAAGCACACAGCATTTTAAGAGACTGGTGGAGAAGACTGAATGGTAAGTACTGGAGAAGAATTTTTAATAATGGATCGTACTAAGAATGTACAAAATAGTGGAGAGAACATAGTAATATATTTAAACTTATGACACAATTAAATTAAAATTATGCTCTGAATATGGACATCAGAAACAAACTGCGTTATTTCAAAGAGCACTTTCTACTAAACTATAATATTACTACAACATACTGTAAATGAACAAAATGCCAAAACATGTTATTACAATACAGCAACAGGGTAGCCTATAAATTATGTAACTGTCTGCTCACTTGGAAATGAATATCAATAATAAATAATAATAGCCATGATATATTGATTAATACATTGATTGGTATATTTATTGAAAGTCAAGGTATACATACTTTTTTATACCTTCCAGCACACACACACAAACACACACACACTAAAAGGCAGCATGGTTCCCGAAAAACAGACTAATATCATCAGGTGTGCAGTTAACTACTTATGAGCCATCCTGTATATCTATATCGGTATGATAACTTAGATTAATATATACGAACACAGTAATCAAATAAAACATAATACCCTCAATAGCTGTAATTAGAATATAACATCTGTACTCAATAAAATCCCACATTCAAACAACCCAACAAATAAATCGACATTAATGAAGGTAAATAATATCGTAGTATGTATTAGTAATGATATTTTGCATGACATAAAACGTTCTTCTCTGTTCTATGGCCCACAAATATAATAAAGAACGAAATATTTGCTGGAGGAGAGTACAGTATCAGAAGCAATATTTACGCCTCAGCACTAGACAATATAGAAGTTCAAACTAATAACACGATTGGTACAGTTGCCTCCAAAAATTTCGAGACACTACCTGCTAGAGTCTAACAAGTAATGTCTCGAAACTCCTGAAGGCAAGTGTACCATCATAATAGTTGATATTCCCACAGCTGCCGTTATCACACCTACAAACTTGACAACATTTTCCTTTCATAACAATATTCAACTCCGTATAATTTCCACAACATCGAAAATTTAACACCTACATGAAGATTGACAAGTTACACACACGTACAGAACATGTGATATTTATTCCCCTCCTACCTACACACCGTTCGATTGATTATTGACACTTCTTGCATTAGGCTCGCTATGAGACCACCACAAAAACATCTACAGTGCCACAATAATATATAGTCGAACTCATCAATATAAATAACACTTTGCTACATCACCCCATCAACAATTTACATCACCCCATCAACAATTTACAGTCGAACTCATCAATATAAATAACACTTTGCTACATCACCCCAGCAACAATTTACAGTCGAACACATAAATTTAACACTTTGCTACATCACCCCAAGCAACAATTTTCAGTCGAACACATCAATATAACACCTTGCTACATCAATCCAGCAACCATCATTACACCATCAACCTCACTCGAATCACTCACCATAACACATATTGACACATCGAGCCACACACACACACACCCTACCAACAATGAGAACACTCCCACAATTCATGCATCAACCAACTCGCCATCAAGGAAGCACACTGGTTAGCCAATATTCACAATCGATTCGAACTAGAGGAAGTAAATTTATTGTCGATACACACACACACACCCACACACACACACCATCTTCAGTTTGTAACTTCTATTTAACACACAAATTATTTATTATCAGTCGGATGGTTATAATGTGATCGGAAATGGTGTTGGCAGTATTTTTTATATTTATTTTTTTAAATTCTATTCAGCGGTTTCAGTAGACTATAAGATCCCTGTGCACTGACTATCATCATTAATCTGTAGTATTTTAATCCCTCTGGTTGGGAAATAATACAAATTATATAAAATAAATCCCCCCCGAAAAAAACTATAATAATGGTGGCCTGGAAGTAGGGCTGACAACACATTAGGCTACACTACCCAGGAATTAGGTTAAATAATTATAATACATCAAAATCACAAGATATCCTGTGACAGTTAAATGGGATGGAAATTTCGTTGAAAGACAATTTCGGCTCAAGGTAGTCCCCCCTTATCGTCGCTAATTCAGAAAATAGTGTCGTTTTCTTTAATAGCACACCACCATTTACTCAATATGAGCCAGTTATAATATGTAGGAACTATTTCCATTTTACACCCCATGTTCAGTACTAAATAGTATGTATGGCCAGGGAAGAAAATATCATGACAATAGTCCCCCCCACCCCTTACCCTCAGCGAGATTTCAACTGCTGGCTGAACAAAGAGACAATCAGTCAGTGTTGCCAGGTGCAGGGAAATTTCTCTGTTTTAGGGAATTTTGTAAGACGAAATACCAAAAAGAAAGACGGTCAATGTTCAAGATAAGAGTAAACAGGGAATTATTGAGGCAAAAAGGGAAATTCTGTTGTTGAAGTTGGGGAAATTTTGTGCATTAGATCTGGCACCATTGCAAGCAATGTGTGTGACTGTGTGACCAGTCAACGCAGCACACAGACACGTTATTAGTGACGTTACTGACGTCGGTTTGCTTGGCAGGCTGGCTGGCTGGTTTGCGGCAACATTCAACTGTTCTTTCAACCGTTTGTCCTCTCTATCGGGAAATTTCGGTGAGTCACTGCTAGCTAGCTTACTGTCACGCGATCATAACATTAGTACGAGTGTAACGACATCCAGTAGTGTACTACATCCACTGTTGGCTAATTCTGATAGTATCATTAACATCAGTGTTATCAGTTACACGTTGTTTCCACTCATTGCTCTTTTGTTAAGAAATCAATATATTAACTGTTCAAGGTCGCATCATACTGTGTTAAGGTTATGCCTACCAACACAAGTAATTAACTCCATACGTCACAAGCGTGCTCAGAAGGTTAAACATCCGTCTATCCCTTCGTCTTCACTGCACAGACAGTTTAAGTTCCCACCACCGACAGTTTGAAGCAGTTTTCACACCTTAGAATAAGACACAAGACAACAAAAGCACGAGCACACCCTTTGAAAACAACGATAATGTATATGCAGTCCCCAAAACGAATAGAGGACCATTTCTATACACGGTACTGTACCTTTTGGAAGAATGACCAAGGGGATGGCCTGGTACCTGTGTGTTTGAGCCACCATCACTAGTAGGCTACAGGGTCTGCCACCACCACACGTCAGTTAACATGCAACCTGCCATACTTCCTCTCATGCTGCCGCGCCCCTCTCTCTTTCCTCTGCTGGGGTGAGTGAGTGACTGACTGAGAGGCGGAGTGGGTGTGGGTGGTTGGTTTGTAGGATGGAGGTTGTGGTGATAGCAAGATTGTAATTACAGCCACAGGAATGACATCACGACTGAACAACAACAGATGACGTAGCTATCTTTCACAAGCCTTTATTATATAATCTGGCCATTAATGCTTGCTATGTTTGGCGGGGCCATGATTTTGTCTGCAAACTGAAGTCCACTGTTTCATATAAAAACTTTTCCTAGAAACAATCATCACCTTAGGATAAACAAATTGTTTCCTGGCAAAGTATTAGAGAAATCAAGAGACTCAAATTCGGCAAATAAAACAAAAAATCAAGGCTCCCATAACAATAGATGATGCTACTCGAGAACACCACACCGTCACAAGGTTTAAATAAACATTGATGATGTAACAAAATGAATAGTGAAGCAAAATATAGCATCAATTAAAAACAATAAGCCAATAATAAAATAATCCTAGATAAAAAAAAAATAAAGCAATAAACTACATCAAATAATAACATCCTTAAAATAAAATATGTGAACATACTGCATAACGTGCACTTTTCAACAAACTACTCAAAAATATATAATGAACTACAAAAAGAAGGGATGGCAAAGTACATTAATGGCAGAATAGTGCACTGTAAATAATAAAAATAGTTATTAGGGGCATAAATGTACAGTTAGAAGCAAGGAAGCAAAATAAAAACCGCTGAAATCAAAAAGGACAAAAAAAAAACACGCAGGGTTTAATGTACAACCACATCGAGCGAGTTGGCACACTGATGTTGGTAAAGTGTGCATAACGGTGGTGATGGATTCGTGACTCTGAGAACAACATAGCGATGGCAAAAAATGAGTAGGCTACCAGCAAGAGGGAGAAAACTTTGCTGTTAGTTAGCATGTTTAGTCCAATTAACGATACTTCTTTTTTCAGATACATTTCTTTAAATTTACTGTCCGGTTTTCGTAATGTGTAGTACCGTATATATAATTATGTACACTTTGAATCTTAAAACAATCACCCATCTTCCTCTGTCGTTTTCATGCATTAAAATCGTATCTATTTTTAAGGGTGCCAAGTTACGTTCATAATGAGGTTTTGGTTCTTAATGCCGAAAAGAATAAGATGACAAGAATTGTACCGATTACAAACGTTTCGACCATGCTTGGGCCCTCTTCAAGTTACCCCTGAAGAGGCCCCATGCATGCAGCACCGAAACGTTTCAGCTCTTATCTATATATACATTGTTCTTTGTGTTCAACTACGTTCTTGCCTCATCCAGTAACAATTTCCTCTTCCGCCCTGAATGTCGTTTTCCTTTGTCACAATGAACAGCAACTTTTCCCATTATTTATACAGCGAAGGGACGATCCAAACGCAACATGCATTAAAAAGATGGATTCTCATAATTACTCTTACGGGCTATATCACGACCTCAAGTGTACATCAACCCTATATGCCTTTCATATTTAAATGTGTAAAAAAAAAAAAACTAGAAACAAGGAATAAATGAATAAACTTTAAGGTCATCGATAGCCTCACTAACGTGGGGAGAGTAGATGATCACATATAAAAAAATGAAAAGGATTGTGTATAAAAAATTCAATCTATATAACAGCAAGGCAGAAATTAATCACAATAATATGACGGTGGAACATACAAGTGAGTCCAGCATCAGAGAGCAAGTACAGTACAAGAGGTCAAGTAGAAGGTAATAAATACTACGGTGACACCTTACTGATAACACTGAAGGAATTATCTATAGGGGTGTATGGTTTACCTCCAGTACTAAGACTAACGATTACATCCAACCAATACTATTAAAGATGATTTGAACAATGTGACGGGGCCGTGCAATACAGTTTCTTAAAATTCTGTACCTCTCTCTGTTCATTCCGTCAACACCCATCATCACTAACACCACAACGTTTACCAAGTCACCACACTGAAACTATCACCATTTTATGACATTTACCAGCCTTATCAATCACCACACTATCATAAACAAACTGCTATATTTATTTACCCTTGTCACAATGCTACCACCACAATACCAAGATATTAACCAACTGTTCCACCACTCTCTGTCTGTCTGTCTGGGAAAACCACACCTCCACCCGTCCTGACCACATTCATGTTATCTCAGACGACCAAACATCTACACCACCTCCACAACAGTCAACACAACACTGAGTGATATGGTAATACTGTCACAGAGTATAGCGTTCCCCTAATCTAAGGCAATTATATCAGTCAAGCGTCCTCGAGGGGCTTTGCTTATGATTCCGTTTTTGTACTTGTGATAGTTATTGATATCAAACTGAACACTTTTATATATATTTTCATACTGGCTACTGAAAATTATATAAATATGAGCACACTTTCCAATAGCCTAAATGATTGTTTCCTTTGTTACGTTATTGTGCTTCCTGAAATACAAGCGTTAATCTATACAAATTATATCTATGTCTGGATTCGAAGGTATTTACAGTTAAGAGATGCTGTTGTTTTTATGAAAGGCAAGTTTGAACGAAACTATAACATCTATACATGTATATAATTCATGCCTACCGTACCTTTCATTATCTTACAGTACACCCTCATTTTAAACAAAGCATGTAAAGAAAATTAGATCCTTCATAGAGCGTGAATAAAACTTTTACAGTAGTCAGTCCATATGTTCCGTTTTCTACAATTACCATGTGTGTGAGAGTGTACGAAACTCTCCAACATCTGCATTATTCACGGAAAATATAGTTACATACTCAAGATTATTATTATTTCCTTCTCACATCGCGTTTCCTGCAGTTTAATTAAGGAAAATTTTTACTCCAACACAAAAACATTATTCTCAAGTTCACATTTCTACTATAGGAATACCAGAACTTTAAAAAAATGTAATTGTTTTGCTTCTCATTCACCTGTGTCGTATACTGGTGAAATGGTAGTAGTGTAGTGAGTATTGCACATTTTCCAAAGATCATTAACTTTCTCGATAACAAGATGAAAATACTATGTCTGCATTTCCAAATTTAAAGGTTACAATTTTATCACTTCCTCATAATTTATGTACTCCAAAAAAGCGTATAATATAATTATAATCGGAGTATAAGCATCACTAACGTAATCCCTCAAAAGTGATAGTTTTATATATTGTACAGTGGATGCTACTTGAATTACTTAAAACCATACATTACACATCAATATAACTAGAAAAGAATATTTATTCAATCTAACATAACTGTATAGGTAGTCAGGCATAACAAAAATAAACATACACTACTCATTGATTATAAGTCTCGATTAAACGATACAGTATGGTCTTTTTACATATATGTAGGTCTCTATTTTTTCTGCTTCACTGGGACCTCATCCAATCTCATTTGTCCTCTGTTGACAGTGAAGGAAAGTATAAATAAACACAGGGCACAGCGCCACAATGTATGTACACACCTACGTAACACAAGCAAATTATACAACAATCATATTTCTGCTTAGCCTGGGCAAAATATACATCTGCCTACCTTCAAGTGTAGATCCTTGACACATAATACTACACATGATATGGATCTGTGGTCGATGCGCTGAATTGACCCTCTTTTCCCGCTTAAATTTTATGGAGTAAATGGGGCAAAAATGGGATGAAATATTACATTCTAAACTTTCAATTTCAAAAGAGAAATAAATAAATAATTAGTTTCATAATTCAGCCAGCAGCACTATACGTTCTAATTAAAAAACTATCGCATAATTCCTATATTTTATAACTAGGAATCATTAAAACTTTATGACTGTACAGGTTAATGGATATACACCACCTCTGAAGCTGGTGTAATTTTATGCCTGTGACGTCATCAAAGCACAAATTGCTTTTTATGGATACAGGTTTGAGTCATACAGAAAAGTATCTCTGTGGGTTACACCATTGCAAGTGTTTTGTGGAGCCTGCCCACTCCTGGCTGACTCCCACCCCATGACTGGTGACAAGTGCTATTTGTTGAAAGTCCGTGCACGTCATTATGATTGTATTATCTTACTAACATAATAAAAAGGTCGTAGTATATTAGCTCCATATCCTTATTGCACAACCCACCAAGATTTAGAAACTAAAATCAATAGTGATTCATCAGAGATATATCCGGAACCCAAATACTGCGCTGCCAGACGGACGAAGTTAAGGCAAAGAATGCTCTGTTAATAATTCCCACTACATACCATACTAATAACTATGGTACTAAATAAGCATACGAGCAATAATGTGACCTCAAACGTAAAAATAACACAAGTAAATTATCACAATTATCACCTACTACAACATTAAAGTAACATAAGTAAAATACCACATGTTCATACCCTTATCGCCCACCTATACCGTACTACAATATTAAAGTAACATAAGTAAAATACCATGTGTTCTTGCCCTAATCGCCCACCTATATAACATTATTGAAGTAACATAAGTAAAATACCATATGTTCTTGCCCTGATCGCCCACCTACTACAATATTGAAGCAGGTTGCATGTTGAGGTGATGACATAGTAGGTGTGGCTCACTCAGGTGACGCTGAGTTGGTGTAGCAGATAGCCTAGGTGAGCCAACCTACATGTTCCACCTATCGACCCTAAAAGTGATGTTGATACCCGATGGCATGTCTTGGCTACCCACACCATGTATATTTGACATAAAAAATGGCCATGATTATTGTACACGAGTTGTATGTATTTGTAATGACGTAAAGGTAAAGCCGTATGGATGTTGCCCATCAACTAAAGCCTACATTCTTTACTACTTCGTCGTAGGAAATGCCAGTTACATTATGCTGCTACAAAAGTTAACTTCTCGTGTTACAATAATAAATAATATAAATTTTACATTAACTTTTTCGTAAATCGCAAGGAAATATAATTATACTAAATGGTAAGCCCATATTACAATTCCATTGTTGCATTCTAATTATCCGACAATTCTTTGTAAATCAAGACAATAAACAACTATTTTTTACAATGAGGAACAAATCTCATCTGGTATCTAAATACAGCCAAAATGTATACTTCATGGCCACCAAGAGGCAGAGTATGGTAATTGTTTAGTGTGATGAACAAGATATATCAGTATTCCATCACTTATAAATGGCCAATAATGGAGTGAATTATGCAAATATGGTACAGTAGTTCAAACAAACCACGAACTGAGTATACAAATGATTACCGATAAAAATACAGTACTGTTCTGGTAGTTCAGTGATCCCAAGTCCACATCACAATATTAACAGAGTACTACAGTATCTGAAATTGCCTATAGGCTACTGTATATCTTACTGTACATATGCTGTACTTGATCCTGCAATAATTTATTTAAAGCAGGCTAGCTAAATCATTACGGTACCTATTGTGTACCACATCACCTGTGTATGTTGTCAATTGAAATGAAAGTCAAACTACAATGAAATAGTACAGTACAGTATTAGCTTCATTGTAGTTCTCATCAGGAATTTCAGGACCACTCGTTTATATAATTCTGTATGCTAGGAAATACTGTATGGATCATACGAAGAATCTCCACCACAACACAGAATTAACCAGGGTTACCTACCGGGACCTAACCGAGGCATATTACCAGAGCCAAACCAAATGCACTGTCGCCGTTTTATTTAAACAAATAAAAACAACGAATAATGGATTATCCTAAACACAGTACAATAGGAAACATCGATTTTTCCACTTGTGGCTAATGTTAACTTTTTCCAACTTCTCTACCATATTATCTGATCGCATACATTTTGGCAAAACATTACAAGTACCAATACGATTTATAGTAACCTGATTATATATCCCATCATTTAAAAGAAAGACAGTAGTCACATATTTTTCTATCGAGCCTTTTTACCAAAAACTGAGTTTTTAGCTATACCATATGTAGGCAAAGGGCTAGCAGAGGCTGAGCTACCTGTGTAACATCATTTAATAATGAGAGACAAATCCAACAGACCAGAGTGTACCAGGGGTCTGTGGGGCAGGAGGCCATTCTGCCCCGGGAGAACATCAACAACAACAACCCTCGTGAAATGGCGAAGCTTTTTATCCAGCGGCCGTAAATAGTGATCGTGATTTAAATAGCACGTGCAAAATATGTTCAAGAAAAGGTAATATTCAAGCGTTTGTCCATAATTCTTTTTCAACTAGAGGTTTTCAGAATGCAATGTTTTATAGTGTGTTTTTAACAAATTTGATGTTCACATCCGTCGCAAATTAATGTTTTTGGAGGTATCACTCCCCCCCTCCCCCAACCCAATCACCGAAAACACCTCATTTTCGCCATATTTGAACTACAGATTCATCTGAAAAACACTACAATGCAATAAATAGATTAAGTAGACCTCACCTGACCTAACTTAATCAGGACCGTGGCAAACTACCGGGATTTAACCTTAGCAATCTATGGGGCCTGGATGTAAACACTTGTCGGCCATATTGAAATAGTATTACACGACGTCGACGTACCTTTTTATTCGAGATTGCCGGTGTTTTGAATGGGTGATAGAGCTTGGCTGCCTCTATGAAGAAGCAGTGGATTTCCTGATCACCTGCTTCCTTCAGGAATAGGTATTTGGCTAGGTATGCCGCATGTGGCCAGAATGAATACCAGCGGAAAATTTAATCAATTAAGGGTAGTAGTATTTAATGCATTTGAGACGGAAATAACCAATAAGGAAATGACGTACATGTACCGTATTAAGAAATATATTTGACAGAAAAGAATTAATGGGAGTGATTATGGAAAAACGCTTGAATAATACCCAAGAAAATTGCCAATTATTGGGATTACAGATTACTAAGAGAATGTCACCCAAATCAATCTTACCCTAACCTGGACAACCTTCCATTACCATCTTTTGGGAACTAGTAGCATTCTTCCAGCAACCTAACCAAGACAACCTTTTAGGAGCTAACCAAACCATCCTTCAAGGACCAAACTAGAGAATTTTTCTCACACCAAAAGGGAACAATCTTGCAGGAGCAGAACAACCTTACCACATAAACGGGCTAACTAAGGAAATTTTCAAATGCTGAACAAATAGGTGCTTTAAAAAACAGAAGGATACCGTTATCTGAAAAGATCAATAATTTTTCTGTAATTGCGTGAAGAGAAACAGAACCCCGTCATGGAATTAACGAAACAACAAGAGTTTTAGTTTAGAAGAGACTGTGTTTGCTTGATTAGCTCGGGTGACAGTGCAGAACAGTTCTATACAATATAAAATTTCAATAATAATTCATCTAAACCCTGCCTAACACAACAATCAAATCGTAGCACACTATTATCTCTGTGACGAAGATACAACCATACAAAATAATGAGTACCGTTAATAATTTATCTAAATCCTGTATAACAACACCATATTATCTCTGTAACGAAGATGCAACCATATAAAATAACGAGTACGAGTAATAATTCACCTAAATCCTGTAAAACAACACAATATTATCTCTGTAACGAAGATGCAACCATATAAAATAACGAGTAATAATTCATCTAAATCCTGTATAACACAATATTATCTCTGTAACGAAGATGCAACCATATAAAATAACCAGTAATAATTCATCTAAATCTTATATAACAACACAATATTATCTGTTACTAATCATACAAAATAACGAATATAATACAACATACCTCTGAATAAGTCGACCACATCAGATCTATTCGTCGTCCGTCGCAACATTTCCATACCCAGGTGACCCCCCCCTTATATATGTCACTGTTACTGTTACACGTCCAGTAATAATACCCAATACCCTGGACTAGGCATGTTATCACCCCAGTATGTATGTCACTGTACTGTCACTGTTACTGGGCCCAATCACACGTCCAGTAATAATACCCAATACCCTAGACTAGGCATGTTACCACCCTCGTATGTATGTCACTGTTACTGGGACTGTTACCCCTCACACGTCCAGTAGTAATGCCCAATACCCTGGACTAGTCATGTTATCACCCCCGTATGTATGTCACTGTTACTGTTACACGTCCAGTAGTAACACCCAATACTTTAAACTAGTCATGTTATCACCCCTATAGGTATGTCACTCACTGGGCCCCCCCTCACACCTCTAGTTAAGTTAGTTACCCCCAATACCCTAAACAAGGCATGTTATCACCCCTATATGTATGTATGTATGTCACACCAATACCCAACAATACCCTCCTCACACCACCACCAATACCCAATACCCAGGCATGGTATCAACAACAACCCCCCTCCCCTTCAGTCAGGATGGGTATACACAACAATCTTCTACCTTACGGGGCCAAATTTGTACTGAGGCTAACTAAGGAAAGGAAGGGATATTGTTTGTAGCCTGTGTGTGTGTGTGTGTGTGTGTGTCAATATACCAGGCATACCAACCACACCAACCAACTCTAGCTGGTATCTATTTTATTATGCTCTATTGCACCTAGTTGATGGAATATTTATACCTCTGATGTTATTATAGGATGGTTTTTTTTTATGTTCTGACTGCCATTGATGTTTATTAAGTTGTTATCTATATATGTTTTTTTTTGTGAATTTATTATTATTATTTAAGGGATGCCAACCTCTATACTCTCTTCAGTGCCCAGTGAGAGGTTTCGTCAACACATTCCAATTCGTTGCTTTGATTTCTTCGATTCAGGCACCACATGCAAATTACATGTTACACGGCATATACTTTTATAATTTACAAGTTGCTACCTCCTATAATTTGGCAAAATAGTGTAGTTTTCTTCCACAACATCCTTTATTATTATCAATCCGTCTGGTAAAGCGAAATAATATGAATATGTGAACGTACCCTGAAAGCAGCAGTGACTTACAAAATATATTTGCATTAACTATTTCATTATATAATTTGGAATATTATTCTTTAGACCAATGTTAAAACGACTGATATAGTCTACAGTACAATAAAACAATCCATAATGTTATTTGAATATAATCCACCTGTATGTATGGATATGATAATTCATTTGGCTTAATTCTTGTGCTAACAGAACCAGAAATTAACAATGTCGTTTATTATTCGCGATATACCCTCTAAATAAATGATAATATGAGGCGTGAGTCCGCAAGCTCTCAAAACTAATCAATAACCGAATACACCTACCACGCCACACTGAGCTCACCGATAATTCCACGAACAGGTTGAAGCACAAACTATTTTATATAACGGGTAGAGAAAAGTTACTGTCTCACTTTGATTGTAGTGTTCCGAGTTTATAATGAACCCGAACAAATTGCCGATGAAACAACACACACACACACACACATTTATCTTAACTGTTTACTGGTGGAACTAAACATCACTAAATTTGAGCATTACCTCGTTCTCAGTTTAGTCGTCACATTACATGGGTAACTGCAGCAATCATGATTATATTCCCACTATTATAACGGTATTACTTCAGCACTATCAAAGAGGTAAGTTCATACAATCTACCTTTATTGGGGGGGCAATGTTCCCCGATATATGAAGCATCTACTGAAGTTACATACAGTATACACTATATTTAAGGACCCTGTGATCGTGTATATAAATAAATAAACTTACAGCCCGATTCCTCCTGACGTTGCCGCGAAACAAGCTCCTTCAATTCAGATTTCCATACAGACGCCTAGACTGATTCACACACAGACCAGAAAAAACATCATCAACAATAATTCAATCATACTGCACATTTGAGCTAATTACATTACTAACTTCGTCATATTTGTAACCTGTTTGTTTGTTACCTTGAGACTAGGAAACAAGTGAGACCACCTTATCCCCCCTAACCCCCATGCAGACTCAACAACCGGTTCTTGCTTCATACTATATTTTTTTCCCATGTCCTCATTCACCTTCGCTCCGACATAATTATTTGTTGTTTTACATATCTAATATTATATTCTTTTCTATCTACACATTTCAATATATATGTAAGCTGGAGACTGAAGATTTTATATGATTCACCCTTCCTATACGACAGGTCACACATCATCTAGCCAAATGTTTCATAGTTGGAATCATACTACTAATCATGCTACAACCAAGTTCATCCCTTGACTCAGCCCTCCTTCCTAACAAGTAATTCAACCTATTCCTCTGGTTGTTCCACACACTTTATTCACCCCACAATTTTTTTTAGCGAATTATAGAGTATAAAAATGAGTGTCCCTAAGTTATACAAGGTCCTCTCTCAGATTCCCTTACACAGATGATGACCCCTAAAACAGCTAAGAACCCCTAACACAGCTAAGGACCCCTAACACAGATAAGGACCCCTAACACAGCTAAGGACCCCTAACACAGCTAAGGACCCCTAACACAGCTAAGGACCCCTAACACAGATAAGGACCACTAACACAGATAAGGACCCCTAACACAGCTAAGGACCCCTAACACAGATAAGGACCACTAACACAGCTAAGGACCCCTAACACAGATAAAGACCACTAACACAGATAAGGACCACTAACACAGCTAAGGACCCCCAACACAGCTAAGGACCCCTAACACAGCTAAGGACCCCTAACACAGATAAGGACCCCTAACACAGCTAAGGACCCCCAACACAGCTAAGGATCCCTAACACAGATAAGGACCATTCTATATCAAAGAAAAATACTGTAATTTGGTTTTACAAAACTGACAAACCACAACCAACCAGCCTGGATCTGGCTAACCACCGTGACATTACCTAACTTCCATAGGGACCGAGGCAATTGCAACCTCCTTCCCTTCTCCTCTGTTTTAAATATTTATGAAGCCAAGCATTTAAGACGAAAATTCCATTTAAAAAAATACTCCTAGTTCGGCATGTATGCTGAAAATGATACGTTACCTTCGAAAAATAAGATAATGGCAGCTTCGATTATAAAAACATTTTGTGCCTCTACTCTACTGACCTCTGAGGGGAACGTCGTGGAGGGCGAAGCTGGAGTCTGAGGCGTCAGGGTGAGAGAGGGGAGGTGTTAGGTTGTTGGAGCGTCTTCCTCCGTCTGCTGGAGAGTTGGAGGTGTCTTGGAGGAGAGGTGAGGTGTGGTGTTGGAGGCTTTGGTCCGTTCCCTCCACTGTCCACACTCCTCCTCCTCCTCCTTCCTCCTCCTCAGGTTCTCCACTCACCTAATAACATAATGAGTTCGATTGCAGTGGGTTGATATAAACAAAGTAATATCCACTGATTACACAAGAAGCATTAAGGCAGTAAGGGCTTGGCACTAAAAAATCGGGAGTCTTTAGCCAGTGTTCCTTCAAGACTTACTATAAAATAATATCGTATTTTCATTCACAACATTTATTCTCAGCTTGATACATATAATAACATAAACGATAGTGGCCACTCAAAATTGTCAGAGACTTTAGAATAAAGATTTCTGTTGTTGAAAAAACACAGCAGGGGATTCAACCCTGCAATTACCTGGACAGAAACCCTACTTCCTCGTCCCAGTCGGAATATTGCAGCTGTATGGATACCTGGTTGCAGTAGGCGCCAGTAGTGGTGGCAGTGGTGGTAGTGACGACGCCGTTGCCTTGAGTCTCAGTGGTGGCTCCTGCTAGAGTGGTGGTGGTGTAGGTGGTGGTGTAAGTGGTGGAGGAGGACGTCGGAAATAGGGAAATGCCCCAAACACCACCTCGTCGACGCTCCTCAAGGCGTTCCTGACCACTCGGAAAACCACGACGAGCTGACCAGAACCGAAACATCCACAGGTACAGTAAACACAACAAGATATAACCCTGACTCTGAAGGATATCGAAAGAGGGACCCAAACCTAAACATCCACAGGTACAGTAAACACAATAAGATATAACCCTGACTTTGAAGGCTATCGAAAGAAGGACCCAAAACCAAACATCCAGAGGTACAATAAACACAATAAGATAAAAACTCTAACACTGCAGGCTAATATAAAAGGTTGGACATAAGGATATTCGATAACACGACCTGAATAAAAGTTACTAAACAATGGGCCCCTCGCAAAAGAGTACAAACATCGCTATTGGGTCAGGCTATGGTAATGGTTGATACTTTCATTTAATGGAGCCATGGATGGTATCGGTCATCGTTACTAAAGATGAGAAACTATAATAGTGTTTCTCATCCTTAATCGTCACTACTTTGCCTATGACTGACTCCTTGTGTATATATAAAACTGTATACGATCCCCAGTCCACAGTTGTAGTATAATATAAAAAAAAAAACTGTAACACAACACAATAATAACAACAACAATAACAAATAGGGTGCTGGTGGAGAAGGGATGGTGTAGGTTGTGCAACAGTCACGAGCAAAACTTACAAACACTCTCTGTTGACCTCATGTTTTTATACCTGGCTCGGTGGGGGGATAGGAGAAGGCGGGAGGAATAATGTGTTATGTGAATTGGGGTTGGAATATGAGTTTGATTGTGTAGTGGGCCAATTGCTAGCGTAATGACACGTGACCACAAGTAAATCACTGTAATCTTAAATCCCTTTATACCTTCACTTTGGACACTTCGAATTTGGGGCATAATAATTTCAACTGCTAGACTTTTGATAATCAGTCTTGTTTGTGTCTCTTACGTTGATGTATATTTGTTTTAACTATGGATAGCGTTAGAAGATTTTGGTACCGATTGGTCTAAATGTATGTCCTTCTAATTACTAAACTAAATCTATTTGTGTGACTGTGTAGTGATGTAAGCTTAGTGTGATGATATGAAAGTTGTAGTAATCTGTATTTAAGGTAAAGATATGGGTGGTATGATATTCAGAGAAGGTTGTCAAAGGTGATAGCAAGAATGAGGGGAGGCAGAGAGTGAGTGCGTGGGGCGGTGAAGTTTTTGCTAGTGACTGTATTGTGTGTTCGGTTCATTAAGGGAATAGATCAAGGTCAGAGGAAGTTTACCAATCAATAAGTTAGTATACGGGTATATATATATAATTAATCATTTCCAAAAACATGCCATGCAGTCATTCCAATGTATAGCAAAGAATCGTCCCTATATAATAATAATAATAATACAAACTACACACAAAAAAAGTACTTTATATGTATCGTAAAATAAATACAAATTGAGAGAGCTGCAGGCGTTATTAAAAAAAAAAAAAAAAAAAAAAAAAAAATGTATAATAATAATAATAAACACGTGTCTTTCATGTCTGTCTATAACAAAGGTGATATAGAAGTCCTGCTGATGATGTAATAATTTATGGAGGTCAATCAATATTTAGGTATCCATGTGTGAAGACCATAAAACATTCATGCATCCTTCTATGTGATAAGCAGGACAAGATCAGATCAAGAGTTAATGGGATTTTGCAACTGGAAACACACACACACACACACACACACACACACACACACACACACACACACACACACACAATCGAAATTTCTCAGTCTTTGGCACTAAATTCTTTGAGCTTGGTGAGTGATGGTTGAAGCTTTTGGGACACACCTCCTCTGAAACGACTTAACATTAGACGAGTTCATTACTAATTGGCAGACTTCTCTTTATAGTGGACTATATATATTTCCTGGCATATCTGGTCTGTCACCACCTGTATCTCACCTGGACCATGATAAGTGAAGTATAGTGGGACAGGGACTATAGGGTTGGTTGTACGGGATGTGTGACGATAGAGTAACCTTACCTCGCTCTCCGGTCTCCAGCAGCTCCAGGTCAGGTTGTGGTAGCGCCAGGAACTGTTCTTTGGTCATGTGTGTTCTGACCTGACTCCTGGGTGGCCCCTCGTCCTCACCAAGGTCAAGGTTTAGGTTGTCATAGCCATCGGACTGACCCAGGGTGACACGTAGGGGCCAGGCTGGAGAGGGTCTGAGGGCCGTGGCAGTACTAGCCAAAGTCACTTTGGGAGGGGGAGGGTAGTTGGATTTTATCTCTGGTGGAGTGGACGAGGTGGAAGGTTCACTGCTTTGATCAGGGAGGTGGGGAGAAAGGGTGTATATCTGCTGGGTGTGGTGGTGGTAATGGTGAGGATAGTGCGAGTCAACAGACGTGGTGTTGGTGTTGGTGTTAGCGGCAGTGGCTGCACCATTTGTAGCAGATGTGGGAGAACGATAAGAAGCAAATGGACGATACTTTAGAAAACTGGTGGAAGCGGTGGTGTTGGGTGTATGCGTGGTGAACTTATTGATAGCTGGGTTGTAAGTGGTGTAAGTGGTAACTGTGGGGCCGTGCGTTGTGATGGTGGTAACTAGGTTGGACCTGGTAAGGTTAGTGTTAGTGTTGGCACCAGGACGAGTATTAGAGGTGCTGGACAGTTTACTAACGAAGGTGTTGCCGCCTGTGCCATACCGAGGGAAGGGCGGCGGACTACTGAGGGTGGAAGGATTAACGGTTGGTGAGAGCGAAGGAAAGGACACTTTTGAATTAGTCGCTAAAGAAGCGGAAGGAACATACTGAGTTGTCGAAGTGGGGGGAGCATACCGAGTTGCTGAAAAAGCGGAGGAGGAAGCATAAGGAGACGTGGATGATAGAGGTAGACCAGGTGTGAGAGAGGAAGGTGGAGGTGTGAGTGGTGGAGGAGTGGTAGTGTTAGTGGGGGGTGGTGTAGCGGGACATACAGCGGTTGGGGCAAGTGTTGCAGCACTGGGAGTGTAGGACAAGGAGGGAGGTAGATTGTAACCTGAGGACATGCTGGCTAGATGACGCAGTGGTGTGGTGGTGAAGGTACCCGTGTAGGTGTTGGAGGTTGTAGTGGTGGTGGAGGTGGTGAGGTGTTGTGGCGCTGGAGTGGAGACCAAACCCACGGTGAAGAAGGACCCGTGGGTGGCCTTCCCGCTCATCGCCGGGACCCACACTGCCCAGGCTGGCCACACACCCTAGCGGCCAGGGTGCGTCTTCTCTTGATACACACAGACCTGATGATGATCACTTCTTGAGAGGTGTCTGGAAGGTGTATGTGTGTGTGCGTGTGTGTGTAGTGTGTGTAGTGTGTAGTGTGTAGTGTGTCACATGCTTCTCACTTTACCGCCGGGTGTAGCACGTCCCATTCATCGTCACGTACTACACAGTCTTGAACAACACTTCTCAAGATAGGGACGTGTGAAATGTCAGCTGTGTGTCACATGCCTATCACTGCGTCGCCGACTGTGTCACGCCCCAGTCGATGTAGTACTGCATGCACGTTACACCTCCACTAGAATAACACCCGGGGAACTATGGCATGTCTGTACACAATTTAGCATACGCACAGTGTTCTTACACATAACACACCAACTATCTGATGGAGGTGATTAACGTTAATTATCACAAGAAGACCTCTTGACGTAGCATGTCTGGATGGATGGGTGGGTGGGTACAGGATGGGGTGTGCATGTAGGTGTTCGTCACAGCTTGCCTCCACTGTCACACTCGCTCACCACACCGCCCTCACCACACTCACGTCCCCGCATACCTGTCTGGGGGAGAGAAAGAGAGACATGCAGGGGGCGCAGTAATCAGTTGCGAGACTACAAATAACTTGAACACCGCCGGAACTAAAGCGTGTAGAGAGTGGGTGATCAGGAGAGGAGTTACATGGGTACATCTCTAAGTGGGACATTGAAAGAGCAGTTGGTAGTTATTATTCAACCAGTTGCTTTCGTTTTCTAGGAATGATCAATAAAGTCTGTAAAGTTGATGAGAGTTGGTCTGTAGCGCTACTCGATAAAAAGAAGGTCATTTATTCGTTGCCAAATATAGTTTCCTGAGACAGACTGCCAACAAGAGTATGCTACTGTATACTACCAGTCTTTTAACATACCGTAGTAACTAGAAAGCATGCAACTGATTGATGAAGTTGTGCGTTAAAGAAATTCAAAGTTGCAACAGAAAAGGAAGGTATATTAAGTACTCGATTTTTCAACCCCACAGAGCTGGAATCAAGTCAGAGTAATTTGACAAGAAAATGAAGAGACATTGTTTACTTGATTCAATCATACAAAACTAGAATAGAGTCAGAAAAATTTGTCAAGAACAATTTGGTGCAAACACTGATATTTCTGATGCAAAGAAAAGTACAGCATATGGAGAACTGTAATGAAGTAACTCCTTTATTATACTCTGTTACAGAAACGACTACAGGTTGAGCCCTTTTATCAGACAGGCAAGAGAGGTCATATTGAAATACTCACTGAATATATGTGTGTGTGTACGTACATACTTTGGGGTCAACAACAGACGATAATAATCAACATAGGTAAAGGTCAAGGCTGCTAAAAAGTTAAGAATAGTGGCAATCTATATTATCTAGCCCACCCACCCATGTATACATACAGGATATACAGTGAACACCAGGACACTAGTATTATTATTATTATCATCATTATTATTATTATTATTATTATTATTATTACTATTATTATTATTATTATTATTACTATTATTATTATTATTATTATTATTACTATTATTATTATTATTATCATTATTATTATTATTATTATTATTATTACTATTATTATTATTATTATTATTATTATTATCATATCCTATTCAAATGAGATAGAGTCATTTTACAAATAATACAAATAACATGAACAATAAATAAACCTATCTTATATAAGGGAGTTTATAATACACTTTTGATACACTGGAGTGCCTTAATTCCTCCAAAGTATACCAGGAAAAAACAGGACCAGATTAACGAAAATATGGCCTGTTGCTTGGAATAGTTTGGCCTGTTGCTTGGAATAGTTTGGATGAATCAGATGCTCCAGATTTACAGGCCCAACACTGTAATAGCACCTTAAGGCCCTTGCATGTGATCGTGTATGAAAATTGGAGACTTCTGATTCCTCCTGACTATGCCACGAAACAAGCTCCTTCCATATAGGTGGTGTTTCGTGGCAATATTTGAAGGACTCACTTATCTCTAATTTTCTGACTATTATATCACATGCAGGGTTCTTAATTAAGGGGGAAGTTCAGTGTTGTTGATATATCTGGAGCAAATGATTCCTCCAAACTATTCCAGGCAACAGCAGGATACCATTATTTTTCTTCATCTGCTGGGTCTGTTTTGGAGGGAATCAAGAAGCTCTAATGAACCAAAAATAGACCATCTTTTTTTAATATAGAAAAAACAAAAAAATTAAAAACAAAAATTAGGCCATCTAACAAAAGGTATATATAATTATCTTGTGTTATCTGTATATCATTCTTACTGCCTTGGTGTACTGCTGGATAATAATATGAATCCCCACCCTTTATAATTATTGCAGTCTTTGGTTCTTGTACGTTTACTATGTCTTGTGGAAAATAACTAATAACTAATAAGTAATAAATATAAATAAGTGAATCAAGTACTATATAGCTGTGTTTGAGTGAGTATTATCTATTGGTTAGTTAGAGTGTTATCAATGTGCAACTATAAATGACATAAGGCTAAGGAAAGGAAGGTAAGAAAGAGGTATAGGTAGGTAGGTAGGTAGGTATAGTTTTACAGTGTCAACATTTCCAGGATATTGTGTGCCAGCTATATAGCAAGTTACACGGAAAAACAAAACAAAAACAAAACAGAATCCTAGGTTTTCAGTGCCGTAAAAAACACATAACAATAATGATACTCATATACACAACAAATATAATAGAATCCTTGGCTGTGACACGTGCATGAGAAATAGTGAGTGAAAGAGTGAGTTAGAGTGACAGGTGAGAAATTGTGAGAGAGTGAATAAGTGAGTGAAAGAGTTTTGCCTGTGACACGTGAGAAATTGTGAGAGAGTGAGTAAGTGAGTGAAAGATACTTGCTTGTGACATATGAGGAAGTGTGAGAAAGTGAGTAAGTGACTTGCCTGAGACACGTGAGAAAGAGTGAGTGAAAGAGAGTGAAAGAATCTTGCCAATGACACGTGAGAGTGAAAAAGTCTTGCCAATGACACGTGAGAAAGAGAGTGAGAGAGAGTGAGTGAGAGAGACTTGCCTGTAGTGTGTGATGTACAGGAACCCCCTCGCCCAACTAGACTGACTTCCACTGCCCTCACCCTACCCTCAGTCCCTCCCTCACTCCCTTCCCCTTCCTGCTTCCCCTCGTTTCCTCCTCCTCCTCCTCTCTATCTCCCTCCCTCCTTCACTCCTCCCTTATGCCCCTCCCCTTCCCCTCTTTTCCTCTATCTCCCTCCCTCCCTCCTTCTCTCCTCCCTTATGCCCCTCCCCTTCCCCTCGTTTCCTCCTCCTCCTCCTCTCTATCTCCCTCCCTACTTCCCTCCTCCCTTATGCCCCTCCCCTTCCCCTCTTTTCCTCTATCTCTCTCTCTCCCTCAGTCCCCCCCCCTTCCCCTCTTTTCCTCCTCTTTCTCTCCCTCAGTCCCTCCCCTTCCCCTATTTTCCTCCTCTTTCTCTCAGTTCCCCCTTCCCCTCTTTTCTTATTCTTTCTCTCCCTCAGTCCCTCCCCTTCCCCTTTTCCTCCTTTCCCCCTCTTTCACCTTCCCTTTCATTTGTTTCCTCCATTCTCTTTCTCTCCATTCCATCTCCCCCTCCCTCATTCCCCTTTTTCTCTCTCTTTCCTCCCATTTTCCTCACTTCTTCTCTCCCTCTCATCATTCTCTTCCTCTCCCTCCCCATTACCTTCACGTCTTTCAGGAAATGAGGTAAAAGGAGAAGTGAAGGAGAGACGTAAAGGTCAGCGATGAGTAGGAGGAGAGAAATGAAGGAGTAGAGGATAAAGGAGGTGGAAGGATTTGAGGAGGAGAGGTGGACAGAAGTGGAGGGAGTGTAGAAAAAGGGAGGAGGGGTGGAGAGAGTTGATGGGGAGAGGTGGAGATAAGTGGAGGGAGTGTAGAAAAAGGGAGGAGGGGTGGAGAGAGTTGAAGAGAGGTGGATAGAAGTGGAGGGAGTGTAGAAAAAGGGAGGAGGTGTGGAGAGAGTTGAGGAGAATGAGAGAAGTGAAGGAGTAGAGGATAAGGGAGGTGGAAGGATTTGAGGAGAGGTGGACAGAAGTGGAGGGAGTGTAGTAAAAGGGAGGAGGGGTGGAGAGAGTTGAGGAGAGGAGAGAAGTGGAGGGAGTGTAGAAAAAGGGAGGAGGGGTGGAGAGAGTTGATGGGGAGAGGTGGAGAGAAGTGGAGGGAGTGTGGAAAAAGGGAGGAGGGGTGGAGAGAGTTGATGGGGAGAGGTGAATAGAAGTGGAGGGAGTGTATACATGATGGGTAATGTCAGGTGAGTGAAGGGAAAGGTTATAAAAGTGTGAAGCAGAGGTAAACATAAACATATTGGAGACTGAGGTTGTGTGTAGGTGCATGGAGAAATATATAGGGACAAGTAGGCGAAGGGAGAAGGAGAGGTGAATAATGGAAGACAGAATAAAATATGTGGGTAAACTAAAGTACGAGGGGTGAATAGTTAATGCATTACAAAGAAAAAACTACAAAGGAAATCAAATAACTGTAGATGTGTTGTTTCTTATGACGAGGCTGTTTGGGTCTAAGTTACTAATTATATGCTAGTAGAGAGAAAAGATAGAATAGTCCAATGGAAGAATGAGGGAGTAGTCAAAGGAAAAAGGGTAGAGTGTGGATAGGTAGTAGGAAAAGTGGGGAGAAGGTGGTTAGGGGCGTAGTAGAGGGAGAGAGAGAGGAGGGAGGGACGGAGGGAGGGAAGAACAGTGAGGGGGAGGAAGTGAAAAGAGGAAAGAGGGGGTGGAGGTGAAGCTAGGGAAGGTAGGTTTGCCTGGCTCGAAGCTAATGATGCATCCATAACACAGGCATTACCTTCCTTGGTCAATGCCCCTACACTCAGTCAGTCACTCAGTCAGTCAGTCAGTCAGTCAGTTGGCCCCCTCCACTTAGTCAGTCAGTCACTCAGTCAGTCAGTCAGTTGGCCCCCTCCACTAAGTCACTCAGTCAGTCAGTCAGTCAGTCGACCCTCTACCTCATCCTCCTTATCGATGCCCTTCCACTCAGTCAGTCAGTCAGGCAGTCAGTTGGCCCCCTCCACTTAGTCAGTTAGTCAGTCAGTCAGTCAGTCGGCCCCCTACCTCGGCCCCCTTAACGACTCCCTTCCACTTAGTCAGTCAGTCAATCAGTCAGTCAGTCAGTCAGTCGGCCCCTACCCCGTCATCCTTTCTGACTCCTTTGCACTTAGTCAGTCAGTCAGTCAGTCAGTCAGTTGGCCCCCTACCTCGTCCCCCTTGACGACTCCCTTCCATTCAGTTAGTCATTCAGTCAGTCAGTCAGTCAGTTGGCCCCCTACCTCGTCCCCCTTGACGACTCCCTTCCATTCATTCAGTCAGTCATTCAGTCAGTCAGTCAGTCAGTCAATCAGTCAGTCAGTTATCCCCCCCACCTCTTTCCCCTTTCTGACTCTCTTTCACTTAGTCAGTCATTCAATCAGTCAGTCATCCCTCCTACGGTCCTACCTCCTCCTCCTCCCTTCCTCTAACAGATAGCGGGTTATCAGTAGAAAACCTTGAGACGCGGAGTTTATTGAGGGTCGGTGGGCGTGGTGGGTAGGCTGACTTGACCATCACACGCCCACCACGCCTAATTGGTACAGCCCACCACAAAAAATCACACACAGCGTCCTTCCATTATATAACAACTTACTTCGGTCTTCACAACATCTCTTTCCTACACTCTGCAAACCCACTCTTTATAATCACATCTTCCCTACAAGAAAAAATTAATAACAACTTTGGTCTTCACAACTTCTCTTTCCTCCACTCTGCAAACCTACCCTTTATAATCACATCTTCCCTACAAGTAAATAAACACCAATTGGAAAAAGACTATAGGTAAACATTTTCCCCATTGAACCCAGGAAGCGATAGCAAAATATTGAGAGTAAATGCATCTTCTTAAATAGTGTAAGCCTACAATTCTTTTCAGCGTGTCGTCTACTCTAAAGGTTTTGAAACTTTAATAGTGTATTCAGTCGCATTATCTAACTTGTATTTATATGGATGAACACAAACAACACTTTACGCTCGTTTCCCTCATAATAAAGTAATGTTATTTAGTGTAATCACGGTGCGAGTTACGAAAGGTCATGCAGGGAGAGAGATACAAAACTTACGTCCCCAACTGTATAGGATTCCCGGGAAGATGGGGTGTAGGGGGAGGTGGGGGAGATGGGTGTAGGGGAAGGGTAGGGGAGGTGGGAACAGGGGAAGGGTAGGGGAGGTAGGAATAGGGGAAGGGTAGGAGTGGTGGGTGTAGAGGAAGGGTAGGGGAGGTGGCAGCTAGCATAGGGGAAGGGTAGGGGAGATGGGAATAGGAAAGGGTAGGGGCGATGGGTAGTTGGGGTGGGGGGGGGGGGGAGGTGCAGGGAATAGGGGATAGTTAGAGGAGGCCCATGCAGCATATAGGGGAAGGGTAGGGGGTGATAGGGGTATAGAAAGGGTATAGATAGGGGAGGTGGCAGGCAGGCAGGCAGGTAGGTAGGTATAGGGGCCGTCGTCAGAAGAGGAAGAAGGCACCAGCACGCCATTAACCAGCTCCTCTCCTCGTTATCCTCCTCCCCGACCTGCCTTATAGCCCCACCCTGACCTCTTTCCCCACTGATGAGGTCGTCGCACATTTTAGACCCCGCAGACCTTGGCCCGCACTGACACCACCACCACCACCGCCTACCCACCGCTAATATTTATGTCTGCCAAGGTAGGGGTGTGGTGCGGTGTGGGTGTGGTCGCCTCTTCCCTGATAA
Organism: Petrolisthes cinctipes; assembly: GCA_033782935.1. Taxonomy (NCBI): domain Eukaryota; kingdom Metazoa; phylum Arthropoda; class Malacostraca; order Decapoda; family Porcellanidae; genus Petrolisthes; species Petrolisthes cinctipes. Next base: position 77,692 of record JAWQEG010003058.1, on the reverse strand, counting down.
CGCCACTGGAACCATTATTTCGCGAGCTCTGTCCAGGCTTATGTTTACATGATGCCCCTGTTGTTATTGTTGTTGTCATCAAACCATGGTATGAATGCAGGCAGCTCGTCACGTCAACACACACACACACACACACATACATACACACAACTTGACCCATTGTACACACGCAGTACATGAGGTTCTACACACATGCATACATTACAGTAATTCCTTGTTTTCTACTGTTGGTGTTATGGGTGTGTATTGCACTGGTTGTAATGAATCTGTGTACATTGAATCCTCCTTGTACTACATTACACAGACATAGACCCAGAGGTGAATAAGGTGAGGGTTTTACCATACGTGGATTCATTGAAGAAAATATATTACACATTCATAACAACAGTGGAAAACGAAGGAATTACTGTATCTAACTTATCATATCCCACACGTTTCACTTCATTGACAAACACCTCATCATATCGTACAAAAATTCATCACATGCATTGACACGAACCTAGCTTATCTCACCGTACAACACTTCAGTCTCTACACAAAACAAACAATGCTGAGACCACATTATGTCACGTTTGTATACACACGATAACAATCACACCCTTGTCATTCATCACGCCCTACACACCTTCCCGTAACATACACACACACACACACACACACTTCCAACTACACACTAAATTGCCCGTATGTATGCAACGTTCAATTTTGTCCAAGTATATATATAATTCACGTCTAGGAAAATCTCTATAATTATGGCTATAAATATAAGGCGCCTCTTCGGTCACATGTCCATTATATACGCTTAAGCAACAGAAGGCAGGCAGATAGCGAACTGTATAATTATAGTCTTTCGAACCACAGGGAATTCAATCACATAAGGGTTGACTGAGGGAACGAACTTTAGGGCACCATAGTACAGTTGCTGACACATGAAACAGATACACCTGAAACGGGGCCCCTCATTGAGCATAAGTTTAGGATTAGACGTTGTTTGCGCGTCCTATTCCATACTTGATATTCCATTTGAAGTGTGCCTGTTTTATGTGGCCGTAACTGTACATAGGAAGGTGATTGTAAGGGGTGGAGGAAGGGAGGGGAGGGGGGAAACTTCGTCCTTGAACCTCTATTACAACTAACTACTTCCATCTCTTTGGATAATATGATTAACTCATTACCTATATTAATTAGTTATCACATCGTGCAGTACGTCAGCATTTCATCACTCTAGAGGACTATGATTGCGTTGACTTAATTAATGGAAGCTATATTGTCGACCTCTCCAAAATGTGCCACAAACCAAACAATGTAGGCCTATGAGTTAACAGAGGTCCTATTTTTTTTTTTTTTTTTTTTTACTTCAGTTTAGAGGTACCCATAGAATTAAACTGTATCTTGTTATAATTTCCAAAGGGTGTAGCTATACATATTTATCCTCTTCCTCGTTGAAAAGGAAGTAAATGAAAATGAAATTGTGTCGGTCACTCATTTTTTAGGCTAGTCCTGATGAAGAATGAAAAGGCTTTGAAAGTGAAGAAATAACAATAATAAAGAAATAAAGACATCATGAATTTATCTTTCTTAGTTTAGCTTTGAAAGTGAAGACATAATAATAATAATAAAGAATAAAAAAAAAGACATCATGAGTTTCTCTTTTTCAGTCCAGCTTTGATATTATTTAGTTTTACGTTCCCCTCTTTTTTTACGTGAACTTGCGTGTGCCCCTTACCTTTTCCATGAACCTATAAACACAACCATATTAGTGTAACAACAAGTGCTGAGGATGGTAGGTGTTAACATTAGTTATTACATGGACGCTGTGTTTTTCTCTCTCTTTCTTTTCTCTTTCTTTTTACTGAATCAATACTCCGTTTATTCACTGTACACCCAACTGTGTTTTATATATGCCATTTGCCACGATAATGACGTAAAGATAAAACGTTGATATCTCTTTAAGGACCCTGTGATCGTGTATGAGAATTGGAAGCTTCTGATTCCTTCTGACTATGCCACGAAACACACTCCTTCAATATAGGTGTGTGTGTTTCGTGGCAATATTTGAAGGACTCATTTACCTCCAATTTTCAGACTACATCACGTACAAGGTTCCTTAATAACATATAACATTTTTATTATTTTCTTTTCACAAGGATATGCATGATCTGATGACGTTACTCTATGCCATTAATACCGTCGATCGAGTTTATCTGCCATGCAATATCTAACCTAGCTCCGTACTGTTTGGATAGCGATAATAATATTGGTTACCGCTCATTACCACCACCGTTCTCAGGGTTTTCTTAGTGTATTAGTGCACATTTGCTTCATCAAAACGTAACACGCGCCTTGGTTGTTCTGTTGTGATGTTGTAATGAGTACAGTCAAGGAGAAAAGTCGTGACGTATACGCCTCTGACATGACAAGTTGACAACAATCCAGTATAAATGAAAATCTCTTCTGACCTTGATATGAAACATCCTCTGTATCTATGTAGTTAGAAATAAAAACATCAACTTTTTTGTGCCTACAGTTGAAGAATTGAAAGGGAGTGCCTGGGACCGAAGGGGCGCTAAGACCCTTAAAGTACTCTGCCCACATCATCGCAGGTTGTACTTTCCCAATGGAGACCAATAGTCTTCAAAATGATTATCTCATGAAATATTCTAAAGAACAAGTCCTTCTTTTGTTTTTTTTTCAAATTATTGGATTGGAATAACTGCTAGATTATTTTTTCTCTCTCACAATATTAAGTAAAATAGATTAACCTAAAGTATGAACGAAAAACTGAAATAAAAGTTGGAACTAAACAGGCAGGACGTACGAACTTGTTCTTCAGAAATACCCCAGAATGTACTCTTTATTAACAAATATATACAATCTATATAACAAGTATAAAATGCACTGGCATAACTATTGTAACTAACAGTAAATTATTATTACCTTGTGTTAGGTGTTGTAGGCAGGGTGCTTTTCACTTCACAGAACCCTCTCCATTCCTGAACGTCTCCTGAAGGGCATTTATGAATCCTGAGGCCATGAGATTAACTATACTACTGCCAGACTGCCAGTGCCATCTTCATGTTGCTTCAGCCTTACTCCAAATTCTCCAATCACGTGTTGTTGAGTGTTGACATCAAATTCCAAAGTCAAACGAGTGTATAGATCAGCAACACCACACTATTCACTATTTGTCCTGGCCTGTGCTCTCTTTAGCTGACGGTGGTTAAGGTGGACGGGATTGCATTTGGGATGCTCGCTCAGCCAATGATAATATCGTGGTCTTTAATCTGATCTGACTGCCATTGCTCTTCCATCAAGAGTTTTTTCTTTTTTTACGGCTCGTTTCTGCGGCGCTACAATGCAGTGACAGTACCGAAATGTGGCGTGCAATTGTTAAATTCGACGTAAATTCTAACTTACAGAACTGATTTTTATCTAATATTATAGGGTTTTATTGGTTCTAAATGCTTCAGTATTATAGGCTACAGTTAATGCATCTGAATGATCTGCTGATCACATAACTACTTTCGAACCTCTTGCGCGCATTATATCAATTCCAGTATTTTTATAGTTTTTTTTTTCGTATCTCATCGTATTTTCCGTCAGACGGATTTAGTGCTTCAATCGAGAACGAGAAATTGGTTCGAAATCCGAATCAAGCATATCATCTCGCAAAAATTCTGAAGAGGGCTTTTATGCATTTCGTAAATTAACCCGTGCAACAAAAAATATTGCAATTTTCTTCAGTATTTCCTAGATGAAGCATAGTATTTTTTTTTATCATGACCTAATCTTAGTCCTTAAGGAGTTATAAGGTATCAAGCTTGCCTGTGTCCCAAATACAACTCGGATTCGAACCAGGAAATGAAATTTGCAACAGGAACCTACAGTACACTATGTTGGAACGTCACTAAACAATAAAATGTAAGGCAGTCAATAATTCACTTCAATAAGGAAACAACTACCGTATATACACTAATGAAAATAATTATTGGAGTATTAATAAGCAAAATGTATAAAAGTCATTTTATTACCACAAGGACCAAGAGTTGTGACTGTCATTTTGTTGTATTAATCTAGACTGTGAAACGTAATTATATCGTAATGACCACATATTCCCAAGTCAGACATGAAGATGATTTCAGGACATGTAAAGTGTGGTAAGTGTATAATTGGCCACATGTCCAGTGAAAAAAAAGCAGTGTGTTAGTGTATGTGCATATCTGTGTGTGTAATGTGTTTGCACACTGATGTGTCTGATTGTTTGTAAAAATAACTGCTAATTTATGCTCAGGTGTTCATTTTATTTCATACCATTATGCATGTGCATGTGTTTAGTACAAATACATTTACACTGTACAATATATTCATACATATACATGCACATTTTCGGATTGAAAAGAACATTGTAAAAAAAAAATTGAGCAATCTCAGTTCTCTTCTGAAAAGAAAAGAAAATGACTAAACTATTATAGTACTGTACTGTACTTCCTATCCGTGTTTACAAATGCCCGGAGGAGGTGAAGGGTGAGGGAGGAGGCAGGTGGCTTGCTTCACCACATTTACCTCACTTGTGCCACTTCCAAACACCCCAAGATGTACATACCTTCGATAAGATGGAAGGGGAGGAGATAACTAATTCTTTATACAGTATTCTAAACAATGGACGGCTGAGTGAGTGACATAATGTTTAAGTTTACTTCAACAGCAGATCCCGTACTGTACATGTCTACTCACGACTGAGAGGCTACAGATGGTCTTACAGGTAGGTATAGCTTCATAAATTCTGTTCTCACACCACACTTTCATACAGCTGTTGTCATCACTCCATAGTAAACACATTACAGCTTCAAATATATATACTGTGTACATCATGTATACTAAAACCATTTCAACAAACTGAGTAAGATATTCTAAGCAAACTAAGGCAGTTTCTTGGCATAGCTTGGAAGAAACAATGTTCTCCAGTTTGCTAATAACACCTTACTCCTTTTAGACAAAACATAACTGACAGAACTGGGACTAAAGACTGTATTTTGAGAAATTCATGGGCAATAAAAAATAACCTGCTCATTAGCTACATATAATGTCTACAGAGCAAATTTCCTAGTTATTTTTATTGCGTATCCCAAAGTTTTCCTTGATAAAGCTTCAAAACTCAACTGGCTAAACACTTTACATGCTTCAGTGTCCTAACCAATCATACCACCAGGTTCTGGAGCTTGGCATGTGCTCACCTAGGCATGTCCCAGCCCTTCCACTCATGTTCTTACTAAAATATACATCTTTAATGCATGTTTGAGTAAAGTTTCCATTCTTGGCAGTGTGGCCTAAGCATCAATGTGGTCTAGGCCTTTTACATGGCAGACATTTGTCTTTATAAATTGAGTTGTCAATTTTAATTAAGGTTTTGAATGGAAAATTAAGTTTTCCTAAAGTGTACCATTGCTAAAAACTCATACAAGCTGCAACCTCACAAATTATCACCATAACCTAATGCAGATCAAATACGTAATTCCATAATTATTACCCTGTTGTACAGTATTATGGCTACACAAAATAATCAGACTGGTTACAATCTTACAGTCTCAAGTTGTAAGATGTGCTTACTTCCAGAAAAAATAACATGAAATCTGCAAGTAAGATATGGCTAAAAGCTTCAGTTTTTCACATAACAATTTCATCCATAAAGTACCCCCAGAACCTCTTAAAACTGCAGCCATTATCTGATAAACATTCATACAATTACAGTAGTGGAATTTTTTAAGATACACTAAACTGAGCTACCTGTATTTCTTCCTATGAAAACTGTAGTGTGGGTGAGCACACAGAAAACTGCAGACTAGACCTAGTTGCAAAACTGCAATAAAACACTACCTTCACATAAACAAAAGAGAAATATGTATGCTCCTAGTTTAAAATTTCAATACTTAAAACATATATACCTTAAACAAAAAAGAGTAAAAGCTGAACAAGAGAAGAAATATGAACGAGGAAATCCGTTAATAGGTCCATAAAGAAACAAATGACACTTCTAGAAGACAATAAAGTCTCAAGGATAATTATAGTCATCACAGATACATTTCTGGAATAGTCTGCTGGAGACAAAGCCCCGCTAAGCCTCACCAGCATCATGCCACTATGCATGGGAAACAGCCTCTTCATACCTTAAACTTTCATGGGTTCCGCAATATAAACCCAACGATTCTTACCTCCAAGGACAGCTTAATCTTGAAAGTTATGCTTTACCCAGTTGAATTCACTCAGTTGGGAAATGTCTTAACAATGGGTGAACAGAATTTGAGAACTTATAGCATTCTATTTCTTGATATTTTTGGTTCATGTCATACTAGAACATAAACCAAGTTACATGGCAATGGTATGGCCTGTAATAGTATTATGTAGTTATTACTTACATAATACTGGTATTTCAATAATTACATATATACATGAACAAAAAGACAGGCAAGACACAAGAACTAATTTCATGTCTATATTTCCCTCCTATTTAACAGTAACTGTATTAATCACCACACAAGAAAGCACACTCACACCAATATTAAAATCTGGAAGAAAGTTTTAATCCTTGGCAATAAAGTAAATCTTAGAACTGAATTAAATCCTGAGTTGATCTGGCACTGCAAATCTGCCATGACAGGTGTCAATTATTTTCCAATAATCGCAACATTTGAAAGAGGAAAAACTAAACTATGATTTGGAGAGCAAAATGCTAGAACCAATTAACTTTAACCATCCAACACAATATTATATTTCCTTTGGCATTGCTGTCAACTGCACTTCCTGGATAAATCCAAGAGTATCATTTCCAGTGAGTGATAATATATCCTGCTTTTTAATCTCAGGGCATCCAATCTCAAAGGTCCCTCAGTCTATCCTCAGTCTTGCTATAACACGCATACAAATAACTACTCTTAATATGGTGTGGTAAACTGTAATCAAACCCACAATATCAAAATTGAAAAAATGTTCCCAATCCACGAAGACAAATTCATGATAGGTGCAGTGCAAGAAAATCTTTTGGCCAAGCAGAGGAATGTGTTGTGAGATGGTATGGATGCATGGAAAGAATGAAGGTAGCTGAGATGGTGAAATATCTATATATGTGAACAGGCTGAGGGGCAAATGAGATTAGGAAGACCCAGAAGGTAGTCATCATCATGGTAAGTGTGTAAGAATGTGTAGACTGGGATTGAATACAGCAAAAAAAACTTGTGCATGACAGACACAAGTTAAAAGATTTTTGTTGAAAGGAGTGTAGGTTAGAGCTAGCTATCAACCAATTTAAGCTTGACAATTCATGGAATGGCTCTTCACCAGGGATAAATAAAGTGACTCAGTTGTGGATGTGTGTGTATGCGAGGGAGCTGAGTATTTCATGGAGTTTAAAGAGGGAGTGAATGTGTGACCCATTATACAAGGTATTCTGTCCTTTTGCATTCTTTTTGCCATCCTGGGACTTTACTTGGGTCTTGGTGATCATGATGAACATTTTTGGCCTGGTCTTAAACTTCAAGTACATTTGCCCAAGCTAAGTCAAAACAGCAGTTTCCAATAAAATTTTTTGTTTCAATAATATGGGTTTAACTACAAATTCACAACAGTCTGAATTTAGATCATGCTGTGATAATACAGTATTGCATGGTATCACCATCTACTTTCACTGACCAATTCATCAGATCATTAATTCACGAGTGTCCTCGGGAAATTACTTAAAAAGTATTCTGGCATTCTAAGGCTCTAAAATCAATTCCAAAACCTGATCAATTACTGGCTTAACTTTATGAATATGTAACACTAACCGAACATGATCACACCAAAATTATACCTCTTCAGTTGAGTTCTCTTCACATCTCTTGCCATTATGACTCGAGTTTTCAAAATAAAATGAAATTTCAACTTTTTTAACTCTCACAAACGTAGAGAGCAATGAGAATGTTCAATATGGCTCTATGTGAAAATGTATCCTCCAATAAAATACAAAAAAATGTTCCTTTTCACTGTCATAAATATACATGTACATTTTACAGAAAACACAGAATAAAACTTCATTGAAGAGATACAATTACTCCACTAATGTGGTAAAGATGATTTTCTTGATTGACTGACACCTTACAGACAAAAGGAAATGATAGTGATTCAATGACTGAATCTGCCAAGTGAAGACATGAAGCTAATGATGATGATGGTGAGTGTCAGATGATCTTGTGTGTACAGTATTAGCACCAGGGAAATGTTAGTCATCACAAACATTGTCCAACTGACAAACCAGAGAAAATATGTAATCACGAGCTTACTTGGCAGCAGCACAATTAGAGTAACATCACTTTGAACTTTGTAAGTACACATGGAGAACACACGTCTAACACTAATGTCCCCATGTATCACTTCACATTGTCATACACATCAAAGTCCAACACGAGCAACTTAGTCTCCTCGGTGCCATTACGGCTGCCCACAGCACATACTAGCTTGGTGTCTGACGCCCTAATTCGCCACACAACTCCACCAGAACCCCCAGAGTCAAGGGCCACTAGGTTCCTTAGAAACTCACCAGTCCGCACATCCCATAACTTGACAGTTCCATCATCAGAAGAAGTCACTACAAATTTGTTATTGAATTGCAGGCAGGTGACTGCAGACCGGTGTTTGTGAGGACCTGTAATAAGGGAAAGGTATTTTATCATAATCCATTACTTATTAGCATGGTTAAATTTTGTAACTGATGGTAACTGGTAAATTTCTATATATATGCAGTATGTATTTCATTGACTCATACCTTATAAATTTATGAAGATTCAGTGTGATTACACAAACATGCATACACAGTACAGTATGTATACATCTGTCCTATACCAACTTAATTTTGGGTCTCTTCAATGCTTACCGAGTTATATTGTATTTGTTGTTATTTTGTACCATCAGCTAGGAAAAAGTAAACTACTGAACAGTTTCCTACCCATTAACAAAGATGCATCCATTTACCTTTTAGCATTCTGTCTAGCTTAATTAATCAATCCGCTTATAATAAAAATAATCCTTACTTCATGGTAAATAGGGGTTAGCAGCCTCACTCAGGGAGGTACTAATGTCATGGTATTAAGAGAATACAGATACACAATACACACATTCATTAACCAGCTGGATGTTTCCTCAGAAATATCTGTCTTTACACTGTGCTCAGTAGGCCTAGACACTTTTAAGAACAGTCCAAACTTATCTCCTAGTCCCTGATGGGGAAGGGGGGGGAGGAGTATCAAACAGAGAACCCTGTAAATGGGAATCAAGAATGTGCAATAACTATATCTGAATGATGATAAAGTTATAACCATATTACACAGCACTAAACAAAATTGTTGGCTGGTGGGTATACTGGTTCCACCACCTGGTCACTCTAGAAAGAAGGGATTAGAAGTGGTGTTAAAAGCCATTATTTTCTCCCAAAAGAAAACAAATGCAAATGAGTGGTCTTGCAACAATTTCTAATACTTGTTCTCACCTGAGAGAGTCTGCAGACATTGACCAGTCACAATATCCCAAACCTTGACCGTTGAATCTGCGTTGCCTGAGATAAGAATGTTGTTCTTGAGCTCCATACCCGAGGTGAGGCTCTGGTGACCCATGAGTGTGTGGCGGCACTGCCCCGTCTCCACATCCCACACCCGAATGCTAGTGTCTAGTGAGCCACTGACCACATGTACTCCATCAAACTGTTAGGTTATTGGAAAATTTAGAGACTGCATCCAGGAGTATGGTACACTCTCCATAAAAAATATCAACTCCTTATCTCATCGATCAATACTATGTAGTACAATAGACAAAGCATTCTGCTACCTCACAGTATATCCTATATGATGTTGGTACACCTGACAAATGAAGGGACTCTGTTGTAAATGTGTAGTTTTGAGGGAAAGCTGAAAAATTTGTGGGATGGTAAGGTAAAATGAATATGAGTGTATAAGCTACCAAGTCTACTACAGTACCGTACATTTAAAAATATTATTTTTGTAAATATCTGTAAATAGGGAAAACCCTTCACTTACACTTAAATCAGAACTAAAATCAGCATTTAAGCCACTTTTGGTATGACATTTGGAACATAAACTGACACTCAGCTTACCTGTAATGAGTAGACGCGGTTAGTGTGCCCCTGGAGAGTGTGCAAGCATTCCTCTCTGTCTGCATTCCACACTTTGACCATATAATCATATGCTCCTGAGACCACCAGTTTCCCATTATACTGGACACATCGTACTGCTGCCACGTGACCCACTAAAACATGCTCACACACTCCAGAGTTAACGTCCCACACTCTTAGCGTTGCATCCCTGGACCCACTCACAACCCTGTTTGGAAAAAAGAAAAAAAAAAAATCTATTGTAAGATATGATAGGGAACAGCCAAACGGAAGAAATGTGGCAAGAAATTCCTATATTGTGGGCTCTCTGGCTCTATCTATCTGAATTTTTGAAAATATTTTGAAAATTTGAAATAGTGTCCACCTCTTTCATGTTTCATGACACAAATGTATACTGTACATGATTACAGATGTTTTGAAATATCTAAAAATTATTCTTGTTACTCAAGTACTTTAAGTGACAACAGACCTGGATCCATGGAGGTGAAGGCAGCGGACAGTGGAAGTGTGACCATAGAGTGTGTGGAAGCACTCCCCAGTTTCAGCATCCCACACCCGTAACATTCGGTCGGTACTGCCACTCACAATGAGGTTTCCAGACATCTGCGACGACCACACACCCCCTGTGTGTCCTGTCAGTGTCCTCATGCACTGAAATAATGTTGAATATTAGGTGGAAGGCATTAAAAGTAAAAAATTTATTTACAAGCAATCTTTTGAGCTACCTCCATTAAAATTATGACATCAGTTATCAGATTAAGTGCTAAACATACATAGATCACATGTGTTGTGCATTTGTGTCAATATTAAGTATATGGTCTCTTTCACAGGTATAATGAACATTCAGAAAATATACCACTGCACAAAATACAGTATTCTGTTCATGGGAAAAGTCCATACTTAAAAAGCAAGTCCATTTGTATGAAATTATTTAAAAAGCACTGGACAAACACCACAATAAGAGAAATGTATGCACTCACCTTGCCTGAAGTAGCATTCCAAACTTTAAGGGTGTTGTCATCTGAGCCAGATACGATGATATTATAGTTGAACTGAAGGCAAGTGATGACATGGTCGTCGTGGCCCTTTAGTACCCGTGGTGGTCTCAGCGGAGCAACACGCCAGTTCATTTCTATCCTATGTTGCCTCATGAATGCTGCCTGTGTGTACAATAACAAGTATATGTTGCATTACCATTTCAACTGGAAAGTAACTAAGTCAATGATGAAATGTTAATGAAAAAATATATCATCAATTCTCCATTCTCATTTTTCAAGTTTTTTTCAATCATGCAAAGCAGCCACTTCTGTTGCTTTACCTTCACAACCCACTTAACCTTAGTATCCCACAATGCAGTACCTTTTCTGGCACTTGGGACTTTGGCCTCTCCACATAATTCTTTGGCATTCATAAACAATAATTAGATTCTTGTATACTTGTCTATAAAAAATACAATTAACTACTTTCACCCCAGAACAATGGTTAATATGTAATTCACCCTCACAAGGCCAAGAAACTATGACTGCATACATATTGATACTTACCTAATGCAATTTTACAGAAACATAACATTGCATAAAAATTTCCTGAAAGGGGGAGAAGTAGTAAGGATAAAGAGAACCAATATATACCTTATATGGTGACATGTGGCTGACACTGGTGCCTTTCCTTCGTCTGCGGTCCATGACAACAAGATGGTTCTCAATGCCGGCTTCGTGACACTTTTCCCGCCACAGTAAATTATCTGCAGCTAATATGTTCCAATATTTGCATGTCTGAGCTGCCCTTAGTAAATCTTTAGGAGGTAGGAAGCTCAGCACATAGAGAGCCAGTTCTTTTGGTAATAATGAAATGAAGTCACGCTGAAACTGTGGCAGGATGATTTGATGGAGGTGACGTACCTGTTGAGTAAAATAGCAGTATAATATAGAGATTTTCTTGTAATTATAAAGCATTGTTCCATGAGAAGGCATGTGTATAATTGTACAGATTCGGTCTATTTCAAAGAAAATATGAAATAACTTTTTTCATTAATTTACCCTCCCAAATCCGCAAATAAATTAACCGGCGTATTGCAGGGGTGGACTGTATTCATAAACATCATTATATAACCGATGACACATGGGACGAACATAGCTAAACCAGATGAACAAAGGAAATTTAAAATATTAACATTATAATACCGTATTATTTATCATGATATATCTTACCTCATTAAGATCACAGACATCTATGAGTGAGTCAAGTGCATATCTCTTCTGAGCAGGGGACCAGGTTTGGTACTTGGCCAGCCATGACTTAAGGCCCACAGGTGGTGGAGAAACCTTATGTGCAGCCAGACCACACACCTTCCTCCGACTGCTTTCACCACTGTACACAGTTTTTATATGTGCTTACAATTTAATATAACACAATTAAAGGCAGTGCTGTTATGCACGGCCTACAAGTATCAGAACTATACTGTAGGTGTACATTCTGTACAAAAACAAATATCATGCAATATTTTTTCTCTATTCAATGTACAGTCATGGCATATAGTCCTTGACCAGGGTGTAAGGGGAAGTCTGATCAAGGACTATGTGCCACGACTGTACAATATCATATTTCATGAAAATAACACACACATAATATACACAAGAACTGTACTAATATAAGATGGCATATAACATGTTATAGTATGCTGTCTCCAGTTGACTGCTTTCTCCCTCCAATTGATGAAATTTCAATGTTACAGCTCATCTCTTACCTGTGCTCCACAGCTTTACAAGACTTCTTCACAGGACACACACCCTTCGAATCTGAACATACTTCAGATTTCCTTTTGTTCTAGAAAAGAAAGGTACAAAAGTAAATCAGAGTAATTTTGTGCAGTTCTTTAAACAAATCAATCACTACCACAGTACTGTCTCTTTAAATATTTTCTATTTACTCACTTCCACCACAATATTTTGCTATAACCTGATAAAAATGGAGTACTAGGCAAACCTACCTGCTTCTTATCATTATAAGGTGAGGTGGGAGGATCAACTGTCATGTAGTCATCACTTAGGTCACCACCTCCATCTTCCTCCATGTGACCTTCATCCACATCTTCATCTTCTTCCTCTTCCTCATCATCCCCCTCTCCTCTTTCCACAGGGACAGAAGCAGCCTCTTCTTCATCAGAAGACTCCTCTCCATCAGTGAGATGATGTGAGGAAGACAGAGAGGCATGTATGTCCAATGGAAGATCTGGAGGAGCATCCTCATGTGGGGTATCTGTCCCTAAACCTCCCCCTCCAGTCCCTCCAACCAGATCCTCATTACAACCACAATCATTCCTGGGGTACACCTCATGTCGGATCTGTGATGGTGCAGTTGATGTTGCAATATCATCACTACTCATGACATCCACTATCCCTCCATCATTTTCATTTTCATCATCACTATCGTGGTCATCATTTTCATCTTCATTACTCACCATCCCAGCTACCTCATCTGCCCTGAGGTCCCTTTCACCCCTAACTTTGGCCTCCTCCTCCTCTTCCTCCTCCTCCTCCTCATTATCAATGCAACAGTCACAACACTCACTGTTATCCTCTTCCAAGATACCATTTGTAACTTTTTCTTTCTTATCATCAATAGTGTTTCTTTTATCACTACACTCTTTCAATGTATCATCTTTTGATTGAATATCAGCCTTGCAGTGTGGCCCTCGAGCTGCCGCTGAGACCTCCACAGACTGGTCTCCAACAGCAGAGTGAGTCTGGTCTGTGTGGTTGCTGCGCACAGATTTGACAATCTGACTAGAGGCACAAAAGGCACTCTCTCCCCGGGATTCCTGTGTGGTATCGTCCAGCCTGCCGACCTCCACCACACGGTGTCGCGTGTCGTGTGAGGTGCGCCTGAGGCTGCGACGGGAAGTGGTTTGTCGTGTGATTGATGCACCTCCTGGGATGCTGCACACTAATACACCGCGATTCTGTTCTATAAGACTTCTACCAATCCCAGGCACTAGCAGGAGGTCATCCACAGTCCGGAATTCAACCATTGACTGGAAAAATAACATTGCATAAATATTTTCAAAAATTTTTCCCTGACCATTAAATATTGTCATAATTCAGGAAAATATGAAAAAATAATCAAAATTATTTTATTCTTTCTTGAAGAGAATGTCCAGTGGCATATTATACAACTTGAATAAGAAATACCACAATGCCCTACAGATCATATAAAACAATCACATTATAACCACAGGCTGCACTACTACTATACCTACAAGTTTCCTAAACCATTAGGAGCACACAAACACTTGCTGTAGCCTCTACAAACCCACTGCACCACTACACTACAGTACCGTACATGACAGGTCCCCCACAGGGATAGAATAAAGATTGTTGTAGGATCTGCCCACATGGGTTAAAAATGCATGGGAGGTGTATTGCAAACGTTTTTTTTTTTTTTTTTTTTTTTTTTTACTGCTCTATGGACCGCCAGCACACGGGGGTTCATTATCCCTTTGCATGCAGCAGTCTAATCTCCCTCCCCCCTTATGGTCCCTTCAGGGCTGGTCTCATGGAAGGTGCAGCCCCACTTGTAGCTCTTGTGGTAACGTGGACTTGGGCCCACACCACTGGCTGTGGGATCAAACACCTTCCCCCCAATCTCTATGGCGGTCGGAGGCCCCCAGACTCCCTGGTCCAGTAAGCTCTGGTCCCATCTTCCTGGGATGTGCTTCGGTAGCCCAGACATATAGGGCCCGCCCCTCCTTTACTTTAATTTGTTTTTTCACTGCGACCAGAGCGTACCGGGAGTCTGTGGGGCAGGAGGCCATTCTGCCCAGCGAGAACATCAACAACAACAGAACACCCATGGAGTACAGAGTTAAAGAAGTGAAGAAGATGAAATGCTATAAAATAGATGTAGGGAAGAAGTGAAACATATGAAGGGTTAGAGTAGGACAGTGGAATCTCACCGTGCGAGTGTTGACAATAGCTTCGGCCTTCGCTCGGCCAACACCCACCAGCGTCTCCAAGTCCTCCACAGTAGCAACATTGATGTCCACCACTCGATCACCCATCATAACATCATTCTGCAAAGGGAATGGCAATAAAATTTTTCTTCTAAGATTTTACTAGCTATTTTCTTTAAGTATTAAACTATTTGGTATTAAACAACATACCATACCACTGCAACCAGTATTCTTCTATCAAAACTATACCCATAGGCCTAAGTTTACAGTGCAATTAACAGGAATTACAAAACTCTCTTACTGATCAAACTTCCTTTTTTGACCGGAATAGAGGTGACTAATTTTATAATTAACTACGGTACTGTAGTTTCATTACCTGTAGCCAGAGAGTGCTGTAGTTTCATTACCTGTAGCCAGAGAGAGTGCTTGTAGAATATATATTAATTTTAATTAATATTAACACATTAAAACATGGCCGCCATGACATTTGATGCTGTTTCCCACTCCAGGGACCAAAGAAGCTTAGGTCTTATGATATACTTTTTCTCATACACATACACACAAAATGATCAACTTGACAATCATGACTCTTAATGTACGGTATTTAATAAGTCAATCAATATATGATATACTTCACATTACCCATGGGTATACACACAATACCCACCTACTCATAATGTGGATGGGTTGGGGAATAATGTAGCCTATCTGAACACTGTTGGTAGCTTCTGGAAACAGCCCCAAAAGTAAACACATCAGTAAGAGAAAGTATTTATGAATTAAATAACTTTTATTTCACTGTCTGTGGTTGGTCGACGTCTCTCAATATCAGTTATAATTATGTAGGAATGGATGAAATTTGTCTATTACTAACATATTACTAACATGTTTATCCCTGGCATTGATACCAGAAGCTGCCAACGGTGTTCAGATACTTTGTTCCCCAACTGTACATAAGGTAAGACTACAGTAGGCCAATATAAATAATAATATGCAGTAGTTGCCCCAAGCTGGCCTATGCTTAATGAAACTTCTATAAACTATTTTCTCCATAAACTGGTAAACTGGTGGAATATACATTATTACCGTACCTAACCTAATTCCCTAAACAAAACGTTACCCACACTAAATACCTTCTGAACAAGACTACCTGGGTAAAACTGTACTATTGGAAAATACACCCTCCTAGTTAGGTAAACACACTAAAGACAAATATTGGTTAATTATGTTTTGTATTGTCTGATAGTAATGTTAAAACCACTATGAGTACTAACGTAACTGTATTGCACAACTCTGACTTTCTCCATTTACTGTAAGTTACACAAGAGATTGCATTGCTGCTGTAAAAGGTAAAGTAAACACACACACAGAGAAAGTAACATTAACACTCCAGAAATAGAGTCTAAGCAAAAACTGGACATTCACAAACTTGATAAATCACACTTGCCAGGTCAAACAATTCATAAATGTCCACAACCTACAAGAACACAAAAAGGATTAATGAAAAGTAATGGACGAGGAAGTAAGAAGATCGTGTATGTCCTGGAAGACCCTGTAGCACGAGGGAAACAGAAAGATGGACCAACAACCACCAAAGTAACGTAAGTAAAGAAATATAATGCTTAAAAATTAATAAAAGAGTGGGTGAAGTGTAAAATAAAAATAAAAAGGGGTGAAAATATAATGAGATGAGACGAGTGTGACCCTATAACTTACCTGAGCTGACCCTTCAGAGGTGTCCCAGGGCAGGTGGTGTGGGCATTGCTTGGCCCCTCCACCCCAGCACCACCTTCATCACCTGCTTCACCGCCTCCCTCGGCTGCTGCCCCCCACTACAATAATTTCCTGGCTATAATTCTCGAGGCCCTGTCACTCTCTGGTCCCTCGAAGGTTACCCACTGCCCCTTTACTTCCTTCTCTCCCTTTCCTCCTACCCTTATGACTACCTCAGAGTGGGTTTTGGTACAATGGCCGTGTGCAACTCTTATAACCAATAGCCAAGGCAGCTCTAAGTCTTTTATAAGCAAGGATGGGCACAAGGAAAGATGCCCGAGTAGAGATTGGCCTGGTGAGAGCAATCACAACAAAGACGCCATGTTGGATTTCCGGTTACGTTCGAGCACCAGTTTATTTATGGCGCCACAATCAAATATTTTCACATATATAACATTAATTAGTTCATATATTGCTCGAATATATATATTAAACCTCATCCGTTAATGTGGAATAATTATTCTTACGTATAATAATAAGACACTTTTGTTACGACCGCACAAAAACATTTTCTGATAACATTGTATTGTATGAACTAACATTAATCCGTATTGTAATTTTATCAGAGTTACTACAATTTTAACTCGAGAATCACATATGCTGTATTTGAGGTTTTATTCCATCCTCAACTTAAATCAAACTAAAGTGTGAGCTAGGCCATGTATGGAATAATTTAGCTGAAGACCAAAAAAACTGGTTTAGGTAATTATCATATCGGCGTGAGAGATATATACTTTGGCATACCCTTTCATAAGCAATCTATAACCCTTTATATATGGACTTACATGCTTTTTGTATCTCTAGGCTGGGCCACATAACATTATACAAGAATAATTTCGAGTACCTGAATACATAATATATACTAGCACTAACGACACAGTATTACCACTTCCAAAGTCAAATTGATACTTTACTATATACCAGCTGTTAGTAAATGCATGAATGAATGAGAATACCAATTAATATCATTCAGCAATATGAAAGAAAGAAAAGAAAACACGAGTTGTAGTTGGTGAAAGGGTGGGGCTGCATGATTAGCGAGCGACAACCGGCTGGCTGGCTGGCTGGGCTGGCTGCTGGGTGGAGCTCATGAAACACTGCTGCTGGTCACTGGGTGGGGCTTTGAGATGGCCAAGTCAAGGTCATTACATATGGGGGTAGACAGCTAGTAGGGTTTCTTTCACACGGTGGTTATTTGGCAACAAGACACGATAGGAATTTCTTTTATTTATTTAATGTAACCATCCGATACGGGATATACTTACTACATGCGACTGTCACACCTAAATCAAAGACATAAAAGCAATGGTCATGCAAAGAATACAACACCATTTTGATCTTTCAGGATATATTTTTTAGTCCACAATGAACCTGAGGTGTACAATAAAGACATTGAAAGACGTCAATTAAGTATACGAGGATGGGATTAGGTAGAAATACAAATTTAGGCTTATAGGAATTTAAGGGGCGAGATAACTAGTACAAGAAGGATACAATAGAGAAACTATTGAGAGAGAAAAGAGAGTAAAAGCGGGCCGGGTCATAAAGCAGAGTCAAAAGAATATCTAATCGAAGGTCACTGTTAGAAGATAAGGGCCAAGGAGGCAAAGTATATCAGGGAGTAAAACAAAGAAAGCACAGAATTCGTGAATGAAACGAAAGCGAGATGAAGAGATGTTATTCTAGTTATTCTATAAAGTGTTATGATGACAGACAAGAATCAAGTGTCTCGTGTTTTATTCTGATCAATCTCCTCTGCTCAGCCACTACATATGATTGTTGATTAATACAACTCTACCCAGACTTTCAGTTTCATAAATGGCCCAGTTGTGCTGTCTTGCCAGAAATTGTTATCCACTCTATGGGATCAGTTTAATTCCCAAAAATTTTCCCCCAAGGTACTGCCGTATACGTCATGTACAGTACGGCATTGAGACGGACTACTGATGCCTGATACTGATTTGGGAGGTAAAGGGAGGTAAGACAAGGGTGGTGCCTCTTGGGGAGTCACCCTCGCCTCGCGCCTTGGGCTCCATTCGTCGGTCTGACTAAATCATGCATGACTTTCTCCTCTTTTCCTGTCCCTTTTCCCCATATATCTTGCCTTTCTCCGTCTCTTTGTTTCGATAGGTTATTGTGTAAATTGTGACACTGGGTAACACATACGGGACGTTGAGTGACATAGAATAAATTGAGGTCCAGAGTAACTTGGAGCACTGCCTGAATGAGTTGAAATATTGCGTAAATTGAGACGTTGTGCATGAGGGTCAGGGATCCTCCGCTACCCTCACCAAGGTTGCAACCTGCTTATTGGCCTGTTAGTGAACCAGTCACTCCTCCATCCCAGCTGCCATTCATATTTGGCATGGAAGGGAGAATGAACTGGGGTAAATGGGTACGCATGGTAGGAAGGTGGAAAGGTGGGAAGTGGCCAAAAGGCGTACACCTTCCCTAAGTGAAGCCTGTCTTGGGGTCGCTAAGCACCTGAGGAAGGGGAAGGACATCAACAGTACATATAGCCACCAGCAGCAAGACCCAGACATCGATTCCGTTGGTGTGAGGGCTGCCATTTCCCTGGCTGTTGAAGGTATAGGCCGCCAACCAGATCTTATCCCTGCCTTGCTAGCGACCAACAACTTGCCAATCATCCAGATTCTACTTCATTTACAGCATCCACCACTACCACCACTAAGGACTACACCAAGACGACACCTAAACCTTCCAAAGCCACTTAAATGGCAAAACTGCGAGCAAAGGGAGGAATCAGCCTCTAAGGACACCTCACTAACTCATTCCTCATCTCCACCTGTAGACAATGAGGCAACCTACGAGTATCTAAAAACCTGGCATGTGGTTTGAGACGAAAAAAAAGCGATAGAGATTCGCAGATGGAAAGGCAGCGGAGGAGGGAACTGTATGGATGTGCAGGGAAGTGTTAATCCCAAAAGATCTAGGCCTTGGGATTCATGTTAATTGTGCTAGCATGACATTCACTGAGCTTTTATTCTGTGTTCAGTGCTGATGTTGTTTCAATGAATAGAAGTGGAAGATGCGCCCTATCCACTTCCCTCCCGCCAAGGCAATACTATGATAATTTTGGTGCATGCCATTTTCATTGAAGACGTTCCTGTTATTACAGTAGTGGGCATTGGTGTGATGTGGCCTTTGTTGACCATAACCGTATACCACACATTTATTCATTAAATAGGACAGCTTTGAGGTGATAGGGCCCACAAGGTTGTTCCTTTTTTTGTGATGCCAAGAAAAGGTGTTGAAGCCATCATGGGGATGAATATACATTATTAGAAGCAGTGGGGCCAGTAGTTGACCTTGAGAACCATCGCATATTCACGTTTAAAGACCATACTGTAGCTGCCCACACTGTTAAAACTAGGTGGGACCAGAGTGTCACATTCTATTCCTCGGAGTTCGAGAGGCACTTCATGAGCCACCCTTCTTCTAATGGTAGAACCCAGGTCAGCAACAGGCTCACCACAGGGAGTCTTGAGGGTGGTGGTGGCCAGGGTCTCCCCAAATCTAACCACTTGTGGCCAGTCATGATGCTCACCGTTGGTTAAAATTCCATTAAAATCTATAAACCAGTTTTTGTGTAATCCTGCTCACAAACATGTACACAGACAAATAAATTGATCAATCACATAACCTCCTTGGCAGATGTAATAACTGTTCCACCATTTCTTTCCCTGCTGTTGCTCTTAAATATCAAAGAACAAGATCAAGATTGCAGATGGTTGCAAGTGGGTCTTCTGTATTGACATCCCTTTCTAACATACTGTGCAGTATTATCTACATAATAGCGAGGAAAATTATAATGAATACTCACAAAATCCAGATACCATGATCCAATTACTGTTTGGTAATGATTTTCTGTAAAAATATTTCACTAGAACATTCTAAAACTTTCTTGAAGTAAATAAAGGGTATGAGATTGTTCCTCCTTTTCTTTATTACATTATTCTTAAAAATTTCAATATACAATATATTTCCCAAACTTCAAAATTATTGTGTAATATACATATGCCTATAATCTCTTCTACTGACTATAAAAATTGAAATAAGTTCTATTCATGTATGAACATATACTTTGAGTTCTAAACTAATGTAATGGAATTTTACAAAATATTTCAAAATTACAGTGGCATGAGCATAATTTTATATTAAAACTGTTGTAACACTACAAATGGTAAAACTGCTACTGTATTTACAAATATATTTGGGTATATTTTGTAGATTTTGTGATTTGTCTTGACTACCCTTTGTCAGAACTAAACATAGGCAGATCACATGTTATACCCTTAGTCACAAGTTTTGTCACCAGTAAACAAGCCACTTTGCTATCTTCTTCAAGTTTTATGTTGACAAGTGAGTAAACTGAAACACCTCTACTTGAATGATAATAAAGGGTAGACCATGACTTTGGACGAATTTCCCAATATTTCCACTCGTCCCACATTTCCCACCATATACTACATTTTACATGCTTGAGACATTGTATCCCTTCTTTGTTGTTTTGGCCTAAACATAGTCAAATCTCTTCCACAAACTGATTTTAATATCTGTACCCTTTATAATTATGTGCTTCTTGCTACAACCCTATCATAGAGCATTCTTCTTCACTCCAGTAATACAATAGTTCTGTAATATATTCCTTCATAACCCTGCAAACACAGCTTGTCTAGTGGTGGAGGACGGCTTATGACCGTAATTGTATGCACTTTCTTTCAAGTGATTATTAATGTGCGACACACTGTGCACATTATTATGAAGTGGAAACACTCACATTCTGACTAAAAGAACTGTACCTTGGTTATTAAATAAAGTAATTATCTGCACTCACGCTTACAAAATAATAATTCAAATTTATTCATTCACAGATCAATTTCTTAAAAGTTCTCTGAAACTTAAAATTTTAATGATAATATGTGTCACTAGCTGTAGTACTCAGCAATCCATCAGATGTACAGTATATTGGCATTGTAACATTTGTATTTTCCATAAATATGTAACTGTATTAAAGTACAGCATAGACAATTTTTAATGCCCCTAGCATAATACAAATAAACAAAATGCAACATTAACATAACCTAACTTCATCCTCAGTAACATGCTTATCTAAAGATTTGTTTATCAAAATTCTACCTTTCCCTACCTGTTAGTTATACTGTATAAGAACCCTGGGAAGTCACAAAACAGTACTTATTTCTGCAATACAGAATCTGTAGATGAATATAATGTCCTGGATCACTGCCTAGTTTTTATTAGACTCAAACTAACATGCTTTACTTGGAACTAAAAGATGTTGATCAAGATTTGGTATGCACAGTACAAAAAAAATATTATTAACCTCTATCATCAGACACACTTTGTCACACAATCAGGCTCTGCCTAAACATAAATATACATTTATAAAAAAAAAAAAAAAAAAATTACTGTAATGAAAACAGAGGATCCTTTAAAAGGAAAATAAATCTATCATTTTTGCTGAAATCTCTGGTCAATGTAGAGTGTATGTGTGTAGTCCATTCAAGAGATAAATGCAGGAATGCCTTCATGAAAGGACAGCAGCACAAGTTTGAAAATAATAAACCATTGATATTGATTAGCTGGTCTTCTGATAATCATTCCCTTGCTCACATTTATTCACATTCCTTTCTCCTTTCTCTCATATGCCCTGAGGTTCACACAAGATAAACTGAGGCTGCTGATATTAGACAAACTCCAGTACAGTATACTCTTAGTTTTGCTTTTTGCAACAAGTAACTGAACGTTTCATTCAATCAAACTGCAGTATGCCAAAATGTTAACACTTAGCCACAGCCATGATCAGAAGCAGCTCCATCACTGCCTGAACTGGGAGGTTTTAAGCTCGCCTAGATACACAGTATGGGAAGTATGAAAAACCTATAAAGTACTTAACTTTATATACTGATCTCAATACCAGTGTATGCAAAACAGCCTCAGATTCCTCCCACATACACAGACTAGATTAAACATCACATAACTCACCATAAACCCTTGGAAGCCAATCCTTTAATATGCTGACAAAGCAGAATGGACTAGCATTCAAAACCAATTCAAAAGATTAAAATCAATATATACTCTACATAACAAATAACAAATACTGTACCTTCAATTATTTATCTTAGGAAATAGATAATGAATTATCTAATAAACAAATAAATCACATCATAATAACTTTAGAACAATAGATCACATTTGCCAATCACAAAAGATTCCTAACTTATGGTAATTAAAACTTATTGCCCTTTAAACATCACTGAGCACTCTGTAAAGTACAAGTCACTGCCCTCAACCACCGCATTTCATCCATCAGTGTTCAGCATTAGAAAGCAGCACTGCATTCCCACTTCAAAGGCTTAAAATAATCCTTAAATGTACATCCTGGTATTTATCAGTACAATAGCAACTACTGTATATGCTGTATTTCAATGTGTAGTTGTGAAAAATTTGAGTGTCTCACTCCACACTGACAAAACACATGTCATGGGTGCTTTTCCTGTGACTCATGAAACACTGTGCTTACATAACAAATTCTCTTACATACGCTGATACTTGTAAAGCTTGTGAATAAAAAAGCAGCACAGGATGATGGTACAGCAAGCTCATAAGTCATGACTGGGTTGGCAAAGTTAAGAGTCACCGGTAAAAACGATTGATGGACTGGTGATTTGTGTATCGTTTACTGATTACAATCAACACTTACAAGCTTCATGAGATGACTTGCATGGCTCTTTCTCTCATTACAGGCCTCCATACAACAAGCACTGAACTGACCACTATCACCACACTCTTCATATAT
This sequence comes from Petrolisthes cinctipes, assembly GCA_033782935.1. NCBI lineage: Eukaryota > Metazoa > Arthropoda > Malacostraca > Decapoda > Porcellanidae > Petrolisthes > Petrolisthes cinctipes. The sequence goes on along the minus strand of JAWQEG010003058.1, from coordinate 53,974 downwards.
TATGCTGAAAAAATTTTGAGCTGTCTTTCTGTACCATGGACTCAACCAGAAATTGTCTTGTACTGTAACATTTGAGGCTTGCAGACAACCACACTCCACACGTACCATCTGAAAGCGTGATTACAAAGGTTATGAGATTATGAAAGACTATGTTAAATATTATGGATAAAAAAACTCTAACATAAATAGTTATATCCAGTGAATTATTCAAGGATTCTCTACAGAAACCTTGAGATGCTATTAAGAATATATTTCTGACATATCTGCTGAAAACCTACATCAAATTATCCAAATAAGGTTGCAGCTATTACAGTGAAATATGTTTGTAATTTACAAGGCACACTGATATGTACGAAATATGGCAGCAACATCATAATTTCAACATCTAGAAACATATTTTAGCAGTGATCCCTCATAAGTGATGCTTCATTTTGCTGAACCAATGTTTATACTCATATTTCATTATCATAAAACATACTGTAGTAACAATTTAGAAAAGGTAATGGTGAAGTGAGGGGCATACATTGCATCCGTGCTTTACCACGGCACTCACCACCAGCATGTGGAATATCAGCCCATAATCTAGGGCAACTTAGCAGTGCTGTATTATGTTTACTTCCAGAGCTTTTACAATGCTATGACAAGGTTCAATTTTATTATGCTCACCCTAATCACATGTGAATCTTAAGAGTCGAGCTTGGCCAGTTCTGCAGTGTAGGCACCAATGCTCTCCATGTCATACAGCACAAAGTATATCTGCTTCAGTGAAGTGGACATCACATTCACAAAATAGTTACAGATACACTTGACGATGGTTTGTGCTGCTTGTTGCTTGGGGAATCCAGCTCTGAAGAAAGGACATGGGTACAAATTAGCCAAATCTGCAAGTTTATTTGGCATATCAAAATGAACTTAAATTTCTATAAAAGAAATATATATGGTACATAATATACACATGAACCAACTTGGATCAGCATGAGAAATCTCACACACTGATAAAGCAACAAACCCCAAGATATATAAAATAAATCCTTATAATTACAATTCATCAATCAAGTCAACATTACTCTGTTGTTGTTGTTGATGTTCTCCCAGGGCAGAATGGCCTCCTGCCCCACAGACCCCCAGTTCCCTCTGGTAGCAGTGAAAAAATAAAATAAAATAAAGGAGGGGCTGGCCCTATATGCCTGGGCTACCGAAGCACATCCCAGGAAGATGGGACCAGAGCTTACTGGACCAGGGAGTCTGGGGGCCTCCGACTGCCAGTGAGATTGGGGGGAAGGTCTTTGATCCCACAGCCAGTGCTGTGGGCCCAAGTCCACTTTACCACAAGAGCTACAAGTGGGGCCGCACCTTCCTTGAGACCAGCCCTGAATGGACCATAAGGGGGAAGGGAGTTTAGACTACTGCATGCAAAGGGATAATGCACTCCTGTGGCGGTCCACACAACGGTGGGGGAAAAAAAAAAGTAAAAAAAAAAAAAATAATAATAAATAAATAAATTAATAAATAAAAAATAAAAAAGGGCCTCCGGTTGCAGTACACCTCACATAGATTTTAAATCCATGTGGACAGATCTCGTCAAATCCACTAGAAAGTAGCCCTGTGGGGGATGGCTAGTATTCACAGAGAATAAAGTCAGCCCCCCTGGGCAGACATCACTCTGTAGAACCAACTTACTTTCCACTGCCAATGGATGGGAGGGCTATGGACTTGAAGTTGCGATTATCTGCTACCACTAAACAATTCTTGACACAGCGCTCAAGCTTGTCAAAAGCATCCGCATCTCCGTTGGTTGGACCATTGACATGGATAACCCAGCGAGCAGGCAGGTTACATCCATTACACACAGCCACTGTAAATATATTCCATATCTATCTAGCTTATTGGTTGTCTCGTCTGGACAAAATATTGGAGACTCTATACTATACAACTGACAAACTTTTTTTATCGTAGCATATACAGGCAATTCCAGGAAATAGATCAGAAACTTGTCCAGGCGAACCCCGCTTAACGAACGAGTTATGTTCCTAAATAAGCATTCGTTGTGTGAATTTTCGTTAAGTGAACCAATTATAATAGGTTAGGTTCCAGTGCTCCGACTTTAACATGCAAATCGGTAAAAATTTTGTTAAAGCAGTTTTGGTGTTTGCTATGCAAACAAATGGTAGTTAAGTATAACCTTCGTTGTAGTGAAATTTTGTTGAGCGAACGTTCGTAAATCGGGGGTCGCCTGAATATGAATTAAAAAATCGGCTACATTTCTACCAAGTTAAAATCACAAAATATCAATGAAAATTGTAACAGTCCACCAACATTCATGGAGGAAAGGTGTCATTACATGAAGTCAGTTCAACACCAAAGTTAAACTGTTTGACAGAAATGGTATTATCAATGTCTTTAATTTTTTTCATGTAGAAGGAAGAAAAGTATCATTAATGGTAAATCAATGCCACAACATTTACCAAAACTGAGCGAAACCTCACCATCACAAGAGGGCAGGGCACCATTACAGGAAGCCAGGTCCCGCACCTCGTCAAGTAAGGCCTTCCCCCCAGCCTTGCTGAGGGCTTGACCCACTTCACCAAGGAAGTCCAAGTTAGCGTTGGTGGGGTGGACTACTGCATCAGCCATCACTGTTGAGATGTCCGACTGTACCACTGTCAACTTCAGAGAGGAAGAGAAATATCTTCATACACATCGATGCATTCTCTCAGAAAATAAAATAAAATAAATAGTTCACACATGAAGCAATTCTCACTCACATGGATAAATAAATAAAAGCAAATACTGAATGGGGATAGAGATGAAGAATGAAGAGGAAAGGTATTGATTTTTTTTAGTTTTCTCCATAAAATGTATACTGTACAGGTACTATAGACAAGTAAACCTAGTTCTAGCAACAGGAAAAGTTTACTTTTAGCTATAAATAAAAATATACTGCAGAGTAGTGCTGCATAAAAATATTTAAATATCTCAAACAAAAAACTATATTCAGTATTCCATATGTTAACATAAACTTAAAAAATACTTTTTACCATCTAATCAACCATAACAAAATTCTAAATTTGATCATGACACAGGTCCTTACTCTAATGGGAGTAGAAATATAGGAAATATGCACAAAAGACAACAATATTTGTAATACTTATGCCTATATAAAATCTGATAATGTACAGTAGGTGATGTATAAAAGCACACCTCTGATGATTCATCTTATATTTAATACTGTTTATAAGTGCAACAAATAAATCAAAATACAATTGGAAACCATGTAATAATAAGTATAATGCACATCAGAGACAATACTGGTTGGTAAGAAGCAGCATAAGTAGTGCTGAATATTACAAAAACCTGGAGATCTCACAACAAGAAAGTTTACCTGTAAGTTATACTATCCATACCTTCTGTCCAAGGAAAAGTTTTTTTTCTGAGAGGACTGTAAAGTTACTCGTCTGTGTTGGAGAGGTCATGTCTTTCCCCTTGGCTCGCAGCTTTAGTGGTGAAGATGCACCTTAAATGATAGCAGAGGTCATTCAAGATTAGCAGTCTCATAGTTTATATAAGTTAAAAATAAGAACAGTATTACACCAGACGTACTAGGGATAAAATAGTAAAAACAGTCCTTAGTCTTTAATAAAAATGTACACCTCCATCATAACTAATAATGTTTTTCAAATCTAACTGGCTCTTGAATGTGCAAATTGATAGGGAACCCATATAGTTCAAGCTTCAATTTTGCTCACCAGACTATATTTGTGCCATTAATATATAAATTCCCTTTTCTGAGTGATGAAGGAAGCAAAAGAGATAAGTATGTATGTTTCTACAAGGTCAGTAATCCAACATTTCACAATCTATATGAACACAGCACAAGTATATAATTAGAGATTTTTCTTTCCACACATACAACTGTGTTCTAACTGAAATCTAATACTGTATATAGTATATATACAGTCAGTAGTTATACACCCAGTTCAAAACAATCTGTCAGAGCAAGAATTCATACCAGGCACTGAATTAATTTTATTTTTGTATTTCAGTGTAGAAACCCACAATATGAATACAGATAAATATGTAAATAAATATATAAATATATAAATACTGTCTACAGCATACATACCAGAGTCATCTACAACACCAATTTTAGCCTGTAACATTTGCACTTGAAAAAATATCCCCCTCAGCAATCATTGGATCCATAAGTGTGACTAAAATTAAAGTCTGAACATCCTAGAGACTTGAATGATTTTTGGAAATATTCTGATTTCACAAAATGTTTTCCACATACTGTACTGAAATAACTAGCAGAATATGCTGAATAACTCACGTAAAATCATTGATGATAGCATAAAATGTTCAAAGATATTCAGTATGTTGAACAAGGACTATCATATGGTAAGCACGCTGGTGGAGAGCCTGGCAGCATGCAGCCCCAGGCCACCTTGGAAGAAATTTGTTTCCCTTATACTGTAATTGTTAAAAACTATCAGTATAGTAATGTAAGGAAATCGTTATATAACGCAACTGCAGAGGTATATACGGTAATATAAAAATTGCTGTAAATTGCTCTAAGGAATCATGTGTTTAAGGAGACTCTGATATATATACACAGTATAATTATATACTGTATATATTAATTTCAGTGAATTGGGGCTTAATAATTTAAAAATTATATACCAGCAGTGTGTACTGGACTGTTTAAATTTTGCATGACAACCATTATACTCACCAGATGCAACATTGGCTGCTGCATTGGCAGCTTTAGCCTGAGAGGGAGAATTGGCAGCAGTTAAAGCAGCAGTGTCGGCCGGTGTCACTCCACTCACATTGCCATTAACTTTAGTGTTGGGCATCTGCATAGAAATATACCACTCTAACAGTGTAGATACTAATTGAAATGGATCTGTACTTTAATTAGTCTGAGAAATTTCTACACTTTCTATAGCCTGAAAAGTTTTCTGAGAATACAATACTGTACAGTAAATTCATCTTAGGTCAAATAATAGTAAAGTGTACAGCATTATAGATAATCCAGAAAAAAATAATTATACATTGACAGTTGACCTATACAATAAAAATTGAAAACCTTTAAAGTAAACCACCCAGCTTCAACCTCTTTTGCCCCAAATCAATTTAGTCCTACATCATAAAATACAAAATCTTAAACGTAGCTGGTCCGAGGTACAGTATATAATTTATCAAGCTTACGTATAACATACCTGAGACAAAAGAGCATGCGATCCTTTGCCACAATTCCCAATTACTACCAGAGGCACAATTAACTTCTGAAATGTGGAAGAAGCTAATAACAATTCCAATCTTTAATCCCGATAAAACACTAAAAAAGCCAACATTAAACAGGCCCACTTCCCTTTTATGGACCCTTTAATAAGTTCTGTATGAGCAAAACTCAAAAGCAAATCCCTCCCGTACATTACCATTCTTTCCCTTTTGACTATGTCAAGCACCACCTATCTTTCCACTCTTGAAGCAGTATATTATAGTTGGCCTCAACACAAAACAGTCTCCCTTAACATCAGTGTTGGCAAGAGTAGTATACACTAAAAGATATTAAACTATCTCAGCATAAACACACCATAAACATTAAAATTAGCACCTTAGCTAACAAAAGGAATTAGTAAACACTGTTGACAAGCCATTAACCTGGACAAAAAGAGCTTCAAACAACACAACACAACACAAAGCACTTTATTCATACAATAACCAAATGCATGAACTTCTGTAACCATTACCACATCAAAGCAAGGATCCCAAAATCATAAAAACGTGAAAGGTTTCTAGCAGCCTCACTACAGTGTACAGTACACTATTCCCACCCATATAACCTCATGCTTCTATCATCACCTCCCTATGGGAACAAGAAATGCAGCATAATGCATTACTGTCCTACTGTACTTTTTTTTTACTATGAATCAACTTTTCCCTTCCCTCAAAATGATCTCTATCCACAAACACATTCATAATCCAATTTCTTTCAGCCATCCAAAATCTCTCACCCAATACGTATTGTACTGTATAGGGTATATGCTACTATCATACATGCAAGATGTTTCTTTAAAACTTAATTGACATAAAATTCCAACTGGTAATTTAAATGTACCCTTTTCCATTTCAACTTTCATTATGTATAATCATTCACCTATTGTATATGCTACTATAATTATGGTATGCAATTATAAAAAAATAAAGTCAGCCAAATTGTCAAAGTGCCTGGTATGTTTACAAATTCTGTAGTCTAGTAATAATAAATGCAAACACATAAAACTGGCAAAAAGTATTTACCATCAGAGAGAATAAAATTAAACATGAAAGTAAAATACACGAGTAAGATGACAATTTAGAACGTAGTGTTGCCACCAGATGCAAGTAACAGAGATTAGTATGAAACAGAAGAATTATTTCAACTACACAGAATGAGTTTGTGAAATTCAATGATTAACATTCAGATCTATATTCTTGTATTGTTATATATCATAAGAAGCTGCAGACAACTGCATCTGGCACATCTTATTTGTATATAGTCTAGAAGATGTTTGACAGTTTGACACTGACAGTCAACAGCAAAAATATTTAAACCAACTCCCACAGACCTTTTTATGTGCAGGAGGCTTGGTTGCAATGGGTTTCTTGTAGGGGACAGTGACCGGGGTGTTGCCTCCCGTGACAAACTTGCCACCTCGCTTCTTGGCCAGTAGTTCCGGGTGGATCTTGGGCAGCACACCACCCGAGGCAATGGTCACGTGCCGCAGCAGCTGAAGAACATGGCATAAGTATAAATGGCATCAGTCTTCATCAAACAAATCTTTACCTGACATAGCACTAATCCTATCCTATTTCCACCTGGCCTTCACTTACCAGAATGAGTAAATACATTTCGACTGGTAATTTGAATTGCATTTGTCACTGAGCATTACACTTAGACATAGGCAAACATAAAAAAGAAAGTATGTTAGTATGGCAACACTGCATCATTCTGACATTTACAAATATACCGGTACCATTTACCCAAAAAACTCAGAAATCGTTTTTTACTAGAAACATTCTCAAAAGATTATTTGATAGAAAATTATATATGCACACGAAGCTACCATTCATATATATTTCAAAACAGGCTATTGCATTATAAAGCTAGATATAAAATACTACATCACATCACACAAGTACAAAATATTTACTAGAGACGCTGAAACCATAATACTGTAATGTAGGTATACAGTACTTCATACATAGTATGGGACAACACTGTAAAATTATCTAAATACTGTAGTACTATAAACCACATTACCTGGTGTAACTCCTCATCATTTGCAATGGCAAGGAGGATGTGTCTTGGTGTGATTCTTGATTTTTTGTTGTCTCGTGCTGCATTTCCTGCCAACTCCAGGACTTCAGCTATAAGAATGAATATTTAATCATTATGTTATTGAATCCAAACCTTCAAAAAGAATAAATAATTTTGGGAATTAAATTTAGGATAGCACATTTAGCTTTCATTTAAATACCTAACTTAATTAATTTTGCATCTACACCACTTTACCTCCTGACACCACTGATACTTTAACAACTCCCCACATAACTTCATCTCTAGACACTTCTCCCATACCACTTCATGTTGACACCTCAACACAGCACCTCATCTCCTGACACCACATCACCAGCTGACACTATACCACCTACCAACACCACTATACATCCTGACACCACACTACCTCTCTACACCACTATTCCTCCTGACACCACACCACTATACATCCTGACACCACACCACTTTCCTACACCACTATTCCTCCTGACACCACACCACTATACCTCCTGACACCACACCACTTTCCTACACCACTATACCTTCTGACACCACACCACTATTCCTCCTGACACCACACCACTTTCCTATACCACTATACCTTCTGACACCACACCACTTTCCTACACCACTATACCTTCTGAAACCACACCACCTCTCTACACCACACCACCTTTCTACACCACTATACCTCCTGACAACACACCACCTCCCGACGACACACACACACACACGAATTCCACCTCACGAAAACCTCCACCCCACCTAACCTAACCTAACCTTCCCCCCCACCCCCACACCATTACACACACACAAACACTTCACCAGCACTCTTCCATTCACCAACCCCACCAAGTGCCTTAAATTATAAACCCAGCACTGACCTGTGAGATATTCGATGACAGCAGCAGCATACACAGGTGCCCCAACCCCTATCCTGAGTTTACGTGTACCAGCAGGACCCGCCTTCATGTAACGATGGAGGCGACCCACTGGGAATAGAACATTGGCTCTCTGGGACTTACTCACATTCTTCTGTCTCTTCTTGGCTATCCCGCGTGCAGACATGGTGGTTCTTGCCTTCAACACACCAATTTGGCACACAATGATGAATTTCTAACTAAGGTACAGAGTGTAATCGATATTAGCCACCACGGGGGCTGTCTGTTACCACCTCTCGACTACTACTACCCCCCCCTGCCACTACATAGACACAGGTACTCTTGTGGCATAAATTGAACTTTTCCGCTACCAGATCGTCCTTATGTGCTTGCAATTGCCTTCAGGGTGGTTGGAGTAGGTGTCTAGTGGCTGGTGGTGGAGTGTGTTGTGACGTCTATACACTGAGCAGACGCCTTCCTTCCCTCGCCTCAACACACTACGAGGCGGACACTTCAAACTTGTTGTTACATGCTTCATTCACTAGTCTATAATAATATACTGCTTCTTATTGTTTGAATTAGTGTATACGCATCATATGACTTGCTAGGCCTGCATATTGCCATAGTAAAGTAAGCTTAATGTATTAAAACAATCGAATACATTCATTGCACCATGCAATCGGGTTTCTTCAAGCTCCTGCTGCTGATCGATCCTTACCTGAGCTGAACGTTGAGTACATGTGCAATCAAGTATAATATAATAGTGGTGCAATACAATAATCTTTTCAGCTTCATTCATAATAGGTATGATTATCGATCAGTTATATGGAAATGAAACTCCGTAAACATTAAGACACCAATTATTAACAATTATGCACTTTTGTGCGAAACCTTTTTTCCTTGTGCACCTCTACATAGTGATCGTGCAACAATGGATATTGAACTTAACAGTCTCTTTTACAGCCTTGGGTGTTAGGTTCTTGTGAAATATAAGGCACATCGATCACAATAAAACGAAGGTATAAACATTAAAAGAAATTCTTGTTGTAAAATATGACAGCTGCTGGTGTGCTATTAAAATGTGTGCTACCGCCTCCTACCAAATGAAGCATGTAGCCTACAAAGAAAGATTAAATTTTGGATTGTTACACTTACAAGATCATACACTTAAGAACAAGCAAACGCCTCACAATCTTCCTGTAGTTCTCACACTGTCGATGAATACGAGAAAGACGATTGGGATACAATTCCTCTATTGCGTGAGTAGTTGGTAAAATTAATGAGCCAAGTAATAATATTAGAATAACATACAGATGTTTATTAACAGGTTATACATCAAACTACAATGTGCTATTCATTGATCAGCATTTTAAGATGCAGATACATCACCATAATTATGTTTCTAGGGATAACGCAATCTATAATAATAATAATAATGTCATGATGATCAGTCTCATTTATCATCTGACAGATCAAGATTCGTTCGGGTCTTCGGGGTATTAGCTTTTTCAACGGCACCCGGCCATACAAATTACAAAATACAGCGCTCAGTATATTTCAAAAAGACTTAAGTGGTGCTCTGGAGCTCTCCGCTTTTTTATTATTTTCGTTTCTTCAATGTATTATATCTCTTCTTCCAGAAGCTATGGATCACTGATTTTACTTCTTTCATTCCCTCCATATTTTCTTTACTCAGCAGCAGGATATTTCCTATATTCTCTGTGGTATATTTTTTATAATGCCTTTGTAACGTTCTCGCTGTAGTTTCTTCTCTCTTGTTATTTCCTTTATATTCTAAAATATAATTTTTAAATTTTTCTGTACTCTCCTCACCATGGAGAGAAATGAAACACGTGTTTCTATACTTGTATAATTCACGATCTGCTGGACCGTGGTATAACGGTTATTATATACCTCCATGGTTATAACCCAGTATAGTATAGTAGAGTACTGTATTGAGTACTGACCGAGTGGGAAAACACCTCCATGTATTATAATGGAAAGGAGATGCTTCCTTCCCATGCCTATGGATTAGTCTTGCATAAATTAGTTAATTTCGTGGGTCCTCCACCCTGCTCACTTTCTGTAATACCCTTCGGTCTGCCACTTCCTTCTAGAGTCTAGACTGTCAATTGCATACAAGTTGAAGTAGGCTGTGCCTTATTGTTTATGTATTGTTTCCTGCAAGATGTACTCCTGGTATTTAAAAACTACAATAACCCCAGATCCCTTTTCCTCAGTGTATTTGACCTTTTTAACTGAAATATAACTGCTAGTTATTACTCTTGACAATCTTTTATGGAATTTATTGTCTTTGTAGTGATACCTGGTTTGTCTCTATTTTTGTGCTTTAGTGGCACATGGTACAGTGGTGATGTACCACCTTATGCCAGTCTGAACCAAGTTTAATCTTGTAGCACGTAAATCACGCTGGGGAGAATAGTACTCTCTTGTAGTAGGCTACATGGCCTTTATGTCCTATTTCAGTAGAAATTTCCTGTAATAAACAGGCCTTGATACACTTGTGTGCCATTATGTTGTTAAAGACAACATACTCATACAGGAGACTTGTACTGTGATAACATTGATAAATACAAAGAGTGCTCTAAAACATCTTGGATTGTAATTTTATTTGAAGCTTATTTTACACATTGAACATTGGCACGAACTGAATTTCAGACAAGGAAATAATCAGCAACCAATACCATTGTATTTTATTAAAAAAAGGTTCTTACTGAGGAATGTCAAAAATTAATTTTGTTTCTTTAAATATGGTCTGATTCCTGGTATAAACAAATGAATCAAAATCATAGAAAACATACAAATTCTATTCCTATATTACTGTCTCAAAATATTGTATAACTAAAGTAAGACTATTATCATTTCCAGTAACACTACACTAACTGGCAGTACAGTACTACCAATGCGAATTAATTTACAAGTTGTGGATGGGATATAATGTCACAAAAACCTGAAACAATTAAACCTTTAAAGTAATAAACTTGGTAAGTTATCTATACAGTAAACAATATTATCTGCATAATGAGCAAGATATCATCCCGGTTTATACCTCCACCTACATTTTAATTATCCATCATTCAAGCACAGTATTTGCTGTGATGGCCATGTAATAATACATAAACATCTTTATACTCTATATACTGTACATAATAAAATAACAATGTAAATCACAGAAACAGGTAACTCGAGTAACATTTTAGCAAAAAACTGAAGCCTTTTGATTACTACAAATAAACACCTGAATAGTCTTATGTAAAATAGGTAATATGTATATGTTTATATACCACTATATATGACAATACATTCATTGTACTACTGTACTGTACTGTACATACTTTAGAGTATTCTGTACTGTACATACTTTAGAGTATACTGTACTTTGTAGCTGCTGATGACTAATTTTATAGTCACTGATAAAAATATTGCTATCTTTAAATGACGAGCTTGTTATCAAAGAGGATTAAGACTGCATGGCAAGATGCACCTACCTGTACTGTATTTCATATTAGCAATGTCTGGGATGATAATTATGTATCTGGCAAAATATTAATTATCTTGGTATTTTCAAAGGTAATAGAATGATTAGTAATGAAGCTTATAATGTACAGTACAGTAAATATCCCAAATTTCATATAGCTTTCAGGTGACGATGCTGTTCCTTCTCTCAAAGTTAGTTTCTATATAAAGGAATTCCTTTAGTTATGTACAACTCTTGGATACATACAATATTTTTCACAGAAAAAATATACATATAATAATACAAGACAGTTTTGAATCATGAAAAAAATAAATAAGCTGCCTGCCATGTTTGTGGCAACGAGCAGCCACCCATAGTATTGGCTACATCACCTAACCTCCCTCATTCTTTTCAATTTAACACAATGTTAGGATTTACTTTCCTCATTAAAATAACTCACAAAATAAGTTGAACTACTAATTAAAAACAACTTTTCATACAGTTCATCTGTATGAAAGTTTTGTTTTTTCATGCCACATGACCTTTTTGGTCTGGTGCTATTTTTGCATTATTATTATTATTAATATTATGTTGTTATCTTATGTAAAGTATACTTATGATATTTAGTTATTTACTAAAAGGACCTTGCATCAACTTAATCAGAGTTCAGTTGATACAGTCCTATAAAACGTGTCCTCCACTGGTAAAACAATTTACTGAACCTATGTATATTTTACTTGTTAGTATAATATTCCTCAAAAGGTCTGATACAGATAAAAAACACTGACCAAAATTTAAGACATTATAACAGGAAAATTTTAAAAGGGATGAGGAAACCTTTTTATGAATGAATATCATTACCCAACTGCTACAGAAATTGTATTAATGGTGCTGGTTATTGTCAGGTAAGACTTGGAAGGCACAAGTGGTAGCAACTGTAGAAATATTTAATGTGGTAGTTGGCACTATGACTAGTAGTCCAGCATGAACATGCCATAATACTGTTATAATAATGATGCACTTGTACTGTCCATACAATGTATGTGTTGCTTGGTAACTTCAGTTTATCATGTATCTATTGAGAATTATTCACATACTGTACTATATACTGTATCACAAACAGTAATTACAGTAATCTATTGCAGGCTAAGAAATTTTTACCCAAAACTGAATATAGCATGTTGGGAAGAAGGGAAGTCCTGCACAGTACTATAATGTACTGTATTACATTATGAAAAAGTAGTTATTAATGTTGTAGTGCCTATTATAACGTGTGAAGTAAGTAGTAAGTCACTGAGGATACCTTAATTAACTGGGTATCGACATTCTTTAGAACCTGTTAACTCAGCAACATCAAGACCCCATTCTCCTTATTTCATGGGGAGAGGGGTACTCCCCCATCCCCTGACTTGGTAATATAATACAATGTATGAAACTAAACTGCTGTCAGCCATATAACATTATCCATTTAATTTCACTAAGGTAATAGTCTTAATCCTCCTGGATATAAAGCTGCACTGTAATGATATGAATTCCTTAATATCAGTGCTGGGCACTTCCTCAAACCTCGAGTTCCACAAATGCAAATATATATCGTAATTAGTACTGTACTACAGAAAATGTCCAGTCTTAGTAATATCACTTATTATTAACTGGAATTCAGTAAATTATTATCAATAACCCATTTCCCATTTTTCAAGGGGTGGAAAATTAAAAGCAGAATACAGAAATGAGATAGAAACACCCAATAAAATGGGTAATTCATTCATTCTCCTTCTCAAGCTTCCTTCCATGTCCAAACTCTATAGACTTACTAGTCCTAAAGTGGCTATCACATTAGCACTTCTACCGTTGAAGGTGGTGGTGTCCCACAGCATCATACTGTGGGACACACAGAAATTTCAGGATTTGCAGTTGTGGAAGGTCAAGGTTAAGAGTTTGTGGAAATGAATTTCTGTTTGTGGTGCCCACCACTGCTTAATATAAACAAAGAGATAATGTCAATAGAATATCTGACATTCAATAAATTTCTCCCTTTGTGTCCATATCCTCATCAGTAAGTACGTAGCAGCCATCACTTTTCCCATAAAATCAGTGGCAATGATCTGTCAATGAAACACCAACATACAGTACTTCCCTGGTATCTAGCCCTTTCTATAAAGAAAAATAATATAACAAGTACAATACTAGAAGGCTGACAGAGATTTCCATAAGCATTTGGACTAGGAATTTAATTACTTCTGAGTATAAGAAACATTTTCAAGTACCCAAGAGCTGCAATGTGGTTCCTGAGCTTCTTCACTGGATGATGAAGCTGCCTGAGAGCCTGTTAGGGCACTGTGGTCATGGATGGATGGAGGGAAGTCATGTGGCGAGCCAGGTGTGTCTCTGAGGGGTGCATAGCCTGGGGTGAGGTCCTCCAGGGATGAATGGTCAGAGGAAGAGTCACGGTGAAGGTGAAGTGAATGAGGTGGTGGGTACTGACGGTTACCTGGGTGCAGTTCTAGCTCTGCTAGTGACTGAGATATGTTTGTATACTCACTTTCACTTGACTGGCTTGGTACAACTGATGTAAATGCCTTTTGTGAACTATCTGCATAGTCATGGTAATAACTGAAAAAAGATGGCACACCCTGGGCTGTGGTATCAATGGGGCCATATTCTTCTCCTGGTGTACCGAGAGGTTGGCATATGGTGGTGGTAGCTGCAGCCAGTTCTTCGTCAAGCATCAAACCATCTATAGCTTCATCACTCAACATCTCGATACTGAAAATGCGTTAATGCATGAAACAAAATTTGTGTATACCGTACACAAAGAGCTTAAATATCAGATAACTATAATATTATATATACATGGAACTGTCATTCAGAATGTCTAGTAACTTACCTAGCCAAGCTCTCTGTGTCTGACACTGTTGAATCCCTGTCTTCAACAGTGAGGTACTGCACAGTTGATGTTGCTGGACTCCCCATACCAATAACCTACAGTTAATAGATATTAGTTGGGATGAGCACTGTATAAGAAATTACACAATTACAATCATCTCTCACACCCTGCCCACCCCAAACCAGTCTCCAGAAACACATCCATACTCAAATCACTCATCAGTCCATCCAAACACTCAAAAACAACCCAGCTGCATGCATGACCTCCTGACATCCACCCATCTGAATCCTCCCTTCCTCATGAGGACAGAGTCCACCTGGCCAGGCTGCGGCGTGGCCACCACCCGGCCCTTCTGACATATCAGAAGAAGCTGGATGGAGCCATTGTAGATGCCTGTCCGGGATGCAACACAGCACCTCATTCTATTAAACACATTATGGAAGACTGCAATGAACACAACCACACTCGCCAACAACACAACATACACTCTCTGAGTGCACTGTGGGAAAGGCCGGTTCAGGCCATGACCTTCCTCAGGAGCTCGAGGCTGCTCAGCCAGACAGCTTGAGGAACTTCAACAACAACAACAACCCTGTGAATATCCACCCATTTAAATATTACACATTAAACTAAATCTCCTTTCCTGTATGATCCTTTCCAGTGCTTCTACCAGGCTACAGTAATCTGCGATAGTTCGTAATTCCTGTAGATTGTTCGTACTGTACTTTATGCATCAGTCTTAAATATGTTCTGATTGATTGATATTTGGCGCCGCAATAGCAAGGTTCTGAAAATATTACAAAAGGGCATTACCCTTCTTCACAAGAAATGAGTGGAACATCAACCAAGGGGAAAGGATAACAATGCAATTTCCTCAGTTTTTATGTGTTTTTTTGGAAAAATAACTGGGTCTATAAAAATTGTACTTACCTGCCAATCAGTCAGGTCTGTGTTGGTAGCTCCTCCATCAACATCATCCACCAACTCTTCTTCCACTTTCTTCTTGTTCTCTTCGTCTCTCTCCATAACTTTTTCCGTAATTTCTGATGGGGCTGGTACCTCTTTGACAGTGGCAGTCAAAGACAAGGGAGTCTCTGCCTTTGTTATGTGTGGTACAGGAGTGGCAGCGAGTGGTTTTGCTTCAGTACTCTGGCAACGAGAAGACTAATTTAGTGGACTCAAAGTTCCAATGAAGGAGAATAACAAGAAAATGTCAGAAAGACCTTATATAACGAAATAGATGGAGACCGCAAATTAGTATGAATGCAGTTCAGGGCAAGGTGAACATGCCATGTTTCTGGCAAATATCAGAATATAAAGCAGTGGTAATATTTTGATAATTTCTTGTTCAAAAGTGCCGTTTTTCCAATACCTAGGAAATAACCACTTCTAAATGAAAACCACTAACTGTGATGGTCAGTCATGACACCTAACTGTAGATTGTAATTTTGAAGAGAAAAGTGTTTAGCTCCCTCTTAGAGGGCTCAGGGGAGGTTAATTGCCCATAGGAAGCAGTAGTTTATTACATAGCTTGGGGGGCAGGTAGGAAAATATGTGATCAAAGAAAGATGGCCAGTATATAGCATTCCTATATACCTAAAGTGTATTATCCCCTAACATATATGTAATAATAAGTGTTCACCTCAACTGCCATAATAGGTGCAGCAGCAGGACCAAGTTGTCCGGGTAGAGACTTAAACTCCTGGGTGGTGGTATCATGGCACTCAGCATAATGATGGGGGTGTGGTACCAGTGCCCGACCCCCCTGATCTCCAGCCTGTATTGGTGGTAAAGGTGACTCTGCTCCCACACCAATTCCGCGCACCCCAAGGTCAAGCTGAGACTGACGGTTCTGAAAATTGGCCCTCTATAATTATTATGGCTGAAAGGTTAATGACATTAATTTTGAATTAAGCTGGAAACATGTAAATTACTCTATGTCTCAATATATTCAATGGCAAAATGTAGTCAATGCCCCAATTTACACAATGTTTCAAGTTAATAAATGTCACAATCCACTCAATGTCTCACTTCACAAGAGATATACAAAACTTATTCTTGTTTTTAAACAAATGGGATTATGAATGGAGATCCCAAATATTAGCATACCTGATGAATCTCATTGGATATGGTCTCGAGTGTGGCAAGGGCATCAGAGTAGGTCAACTTGGCCCGCGCCACACTTTCCTCCAGCTGTTTCACCTCCCGCTTCTGGCCCTCCAGTTGCTGGTTCACTGCTGCCTTCAACTCAAAGTATGGCCTGAGGAGTCACCAAACACAACGACACACTATAGATTCCAAATCAACTTTATATGAGAAAATATTTTTCTCAGCTTTTGGTATTTAGTACAAAAACCCTAACACCGCTCTTAGCTCATTCAAAACTTAACTGAGCCAAGGTATCTTGTAAGTCTAACTAAATGAGGGTACTGTACTGTCTTTTGAGTATCACTTTTAATCAGTGTTTAGAAGCACTATGATACACACATTATGCAAGACAAATCAAACACTCGTACATAACGTATCAGTCCAGGTGATTTGCCAAATCCAAACTGTACTAAATACATAGAAGGCATTCTGAACTCTTGAAAATTTCCATTCTCCTATAGTGATTAGGCCCAATAATGTTTGGCCAATAAATGGAGATCTTACCCAACATGATCTCATATATGTGCATAAATAAGCGTAATGCCCTACAGTTTAGAAGGATCACTATAGTTACTACTAGGTACAGAACACAACACACATCATACTCTATGGTGGCATATTCACTGGATGCCAAGCAATGCTCTGAGACAAACAGAGAAAAGACATCAGACAAAGAAAAGGGGCCTTGTTTATTGTGAATTGCACAGAAGCAATTCCTTAAGGTATTCTAGGGAAACCACCTTATGTAATATGTCATGAAAAACCCAAGTCACTTCCTTGAACCTGATTTGTCTATTCCATGCTGTCACAGCCTACAGTACATAGGTTCTCCTACAAGTACAGTACTAAGACACACACAAATACAGTAGAAACTTGAAGCAATGAGACAACAAACTAACTAAAGCTGTTCAGTATCAAAATAAGGAAGCTTTATGTTTCCCTTTAGGGGTTCAATGATATGCTTTAGTTTCAAATCAATGAAGCAGGATCATAATTATTATACATCAGTGACTTAAGGCAGCAAGTGCTAAAACTGTGACACAACATAATGCATTAAATCAGTAAAATAAAAGCATGAATTCAAAAATAAATGAATAAAATGCACCAAAAGGAACATAATGAATCTAGTTACTCCAGGGCCACAGTATAATATATAAAAGGTGTAGAGCTAATATAACCACTGATAGAGGAAATTTGATGTTACATTTCAAAGCAGAAACTAACTACATATTAGTTATTTATTTAAGGATAGGATATGAATGCTTGAAAATTGCAAAAATGCCATGGATGACATTTTAATATACAGTACTTATTGATGATGGTGTGCAATTGACAAAATTGCCAAATATATCCACTGATAACAGTAATGTGGGTCAGTGTCCAGTACTAATACTTTCTTTGATTGTGGAAATTTATATTTATGAAAGCAAGGGTCAGTAACTGCTCAGATGGTTAAGTATTATGTTTGCTTCTCATATCAATATGTGACACTGGAGTGTATATCCTTCCAATGATCCTATTACAGCCTTTGTAGGTGGCGACAAGTAAATAAATACAGTGCCACCAACAAAATAAATAAAATCACCTCTGGTGGTTAAGACAAATATTTATGATTGTTATGGTGATAATCAGTGCAGCTCACTGAGGCAGATATGGCTAGTAAAGTGAAGCAGTGACATGAAATTAATGTTGGGTGGGGTGGGATGGTGTGGAGTGAATGTGTGGGTCAGCAGTGTGTTGATGGTTACTGTGGCCCAAAGGTAACTAGCTGACTGACACACCTACTTGCAGCAGCTGCCGAGGACCTACTTACAGGAGCTGCAGCTGGTGCATCCTCACAAGGTTATTCATTTGCAAGAGGCTGCGACGTGCATTCAAACTTGGGAGAGAAACAAAAGTGGAACAAATAAACAGCAGTCAAGATGCAGGCAGTAAAGTTGTCACCTACCAAGGGAAGGGAAAGCTAGGCATTATATTCATGACTAAACTTTCATACCACAAACAGAAAAAATAAAAGACACAAAGAGATGGCTAGTTGGAGGCTCAGTATACAACTCAGGATTCTCAAAGCAGGACTCACTCAAAGAATAGCTGTGGACAGGCATCTGTACTGCATATCTAAAAACCAATGTCAAAGCAATTGGAGACAATAGTATACTCAACTTTTGATGAATGATCAACAGATATTACTAAAGGGAGTATTATTTATATTACTACAGTACTTGCTATTACAGTATTGCTAAAATTATTTTTCAAGAAAAAAGTCAAGTAATTCTATCATTATTCATACAGTACCATCTTGACTGTTCCTCTTCAAGATTTCATATGGAGAAAATTGGTGCGGATGATGCTTTTAATATTACTGATTTGTTATTGGTGATCATAAAATATAAATAAACTACAGTTGCATGGTCTCTCAGCCAATGCCTTTTCTTGCTTTTTCCCATGTCTGCAAAAATTATAATATGCTTTGAGCCAGTTATCAATCACCAACATTAACTACAATGCTTTAAATTTTTTGTTTAGTCCCATATTTCTACAGCCCTTTTGATGGACCACTTCCAGTATCAATCTGCAATTACTTATTATTGAAAACTGCCTAGAACATTACTGATAATCACTGATTTACCTAATTTTATTTTATTTGTTAATATCATAGCATTAAGTTATTTCCTCGTAACTTTAACATTTCACAGTACAGTATTAGCACAATAGTTTTGATGCTATTATATAATAATAATATACTTAGTATAACACATGTCTTACAAAGTACAGTAATGTAGTAATCAGCACAGTGGTAACTACAGATATACTCCAGTATACTTTTTAATTAAAAGTATTATACAGTACTGAGTTTCATTTCTAAATAATTTAAGAATATATACATCATATTGCATCTGTGTCACATTTATAAAATGCCATACTGTGCTATTAGTACCTACACAATACCATGATAACTGAACCGAACACAAAAGTTGATAACTGTGAGAAAAAAGAAATTAAAAAAGTAATACAAATCATCTAAAGAATACAGTACAGTACTGTGTTGTACACTGAACTGAACATAATGTAATGAACATCCTTTAGTTTGATGTCTAAAGTATTGTACATCTCCCCAAAATGTAAAATTTTCGTTCTAATGACCAGTACTGTACTGAAATACTCCTCCTTTTATTTACTACCGTGCTGGTGACAAATATAAAATAAAACACGACAACAACTTACAGAAGTAGAGTACAGTCATGCAACACACTCAACTTTATCTGACAATTGTAGTACAGAATCTATAACTACACTTGAACCTTTGAATACTAGGAGTGCAGATTTAATAGACAGAGTACATGAGGCATCTAAATGAACATCATACAGTAACTACAGGAGAATGTTAGTACCAGTAGTTTGTTATATAGATGTACTGGTAGGGCTTCAACCCCCAAGAAATTGCTTTAAAATGAAGAAGAAACACCACTGAAAAAACATCAATATAAAACCACATCAACTGGAACCTACCGCCGATTCATCATAAGTGCCATAAAATTTACAATGTTTACCTACAGCCTACTGTGATAGTTGTCTTCTTGCCAATTTTGAGCAAATTATATCCCCCACTTCACTATCAGAATCTTATCTCCTTCAGCCGAGCAGTTTAGATACTTCACAACAGTATTGCTACAAGCCTCCCAATACATGCTAAGCTTAGGTGGGTTCAGATCCCAGTGGTTTCAGTGGCATCTGTTTTTAAATTACTGTACAATCAAACCTCCATTAACAACCATTTCAGCTTTATGATTCATTTCTAGCACAGTACAGTCCAGCAGAAGGAATGTCATTCGTCAACACATTAAATGTTAAGGAAAGGAGGAACAATGTCAGCAAAAAGAAGGAAGACAGCAATGACAGTTGAACCATTAAATTCCTTTCATATATCCTGAGTCAGGCAGAGAGCTTGAAGGAAGTTATTGCCAAGGTGGACTTATCCCTTTCACGAGGTAATGATGTGATCAAACAGATTATTGATGCTGTAACTATCTACAGTCATACACACAGAAACAATGAAGCTGCTCAAACAGGCACTTATCATTAGCTACTTTGCTGCCCAAGCTACAGCTTTAATTCAGCAATAGGAATGGCAATAAGAGCAGGTAGAGGAGGGAGAATATGAATTTTAAGGTAAATACCAAGTTGTGATTTTGCTCAACATTAATAAAGTATTACATAAGGTAATTATTATGCTAACAGTACTTTTCAGAGTGTGGGCTGAGGTGTAGTAAATAAATCAACCTGAGTCAGAGTCAAATTCCTGTTGAGGGTTTTCAGCAGACATTGTTGATTGTTGACAAAGCACCAAAAGCACTGCTGCCTTGCCTTGAAGTTGATGGTGTCTGGGTGGCAGTCTGAGTTGTGTAACTTGGTTTCATATAACACAAAAACTCTGAATCTGAGTTCTAACTGACTTTGTTTGCCCAGACTATTTGTTAGATGAATGAATGGTCCAGGTTTGAAAGGTTCAAGGGGCTTGACTGTACAGTAAACAGGGACAGGTAACAATCTATGGCTGCTACTTTTCATGAAAAACAGTAGCCTAACTGGTGTTTGGATAATTCTGCATATATTGTGCTTGAAGGAAATTTATGCTGTTGGCTGTACAGCATATAAAAGCAACAACTGAGAAGCCATCACTGACAACATTGCAAAATGCTATCACGTGGTTACCCATCATCTACTCTATCTATCTGTTGTACATCCCACCAACAAAGCATCACAGCCAAGAGTGACAATGATTTACCTGGACTTGGCAATGGCTCTCTTGAGTTCTTTCTGCAGTGATTTAACTCTGGTCTCAGCCTCATGGTACAGGACGGAAGTGCGGCGGTGCTCAGCTGCACTGTCGATCTTCTCCTTCTCAGCATCATTGACCTGAGGAATACGAGTTGTGGAGATCTTAGTCAGGATGATACGGATGCAAGTCAATATTCTATGATTGTATAGTATAACTGCCTGCACTTCCAGTAATAATAATTCAAGCTATAATTCTTCCACTTGAAGTGTGAAGTTTAAGGTATAAACTCAAGTTTTCTCTGACTCTTTCCTTTCTACACTTATATGTACTTAGGTATCATGAGTAAATACCCTCAGGCTCTACACCTCACAGAAAGACAGGAGAGACTATGTTTGTTATCATGGTTGAAAATGTACCTACTATTATACAGTACGGTCTTCCTTTTGTGAAGTACAAACCTTATAGGTGGCGTGGTTAAGCATCTCTTGCCAGGTGTCATCAAAAATGCATCCTTTTTCTGAGAGTCCCGTCTCTGTCCTCAGCACCATCTCTCTTGCTGCATTATGTTGGCTCATTGCACGCTCATATCTAACAGCGGCAATCTGGGTCTCCTTTAGGGCCTAGTGTGTTGCCAATATAGAAACTCAAATTTAATATCCACTAAATTGTATAAATCCATATGAAAATGGTTTATATAGAACAGTACTATATTGATAAAAGCATTAATTAACTACACTTCAAAAAAACTTGTTATTTACTGACATATATAAACCATTATACTGTACTGTTTTTTAATACCTTGACATATCTATTAAGCTTGGATACAAAATCAATACTGTAAAGAAAGCATAAGATAGATCACCTGCTTTGCATGGATGCGAGCTTCATAGTAAGGACGGGACTGCTCCACACACTTGCCTAGTCTCTTGGCTAGTACATCGATGCGGTGAGTGGAATCAGTAAGTAGCTGCCGAAACAACATTCTTGCTTCCTGTTTGGAAATTTTATAATGAATCACTATTTCATGTCAATAGTAAACATGTATATATTTCAAGAAAATATATAGTAACAATACAATGGCCGTTATTGTAATACACTGAGGGCAACTCGTATTAAATCAAAATCCTTACTTACATCAAGATCAACCTCCAGTTTATTAATTGTATCAGTAGCTGTGTTCAGTCGCTCCAGTTGAACCTTAAATATAAAGAAACACATGAGATTGTTATATACCATACTGTATTGTCCATAATGTGTTTACAACCTGACCTGGGCAAACTGCCGAGACCCAACTGGGGCAATCTACCGGCATCTAACCAGGGCAGACTACGGTAACCTAACTGGGGCAAACTAGTGGAATCCAAGTGGAACAAACTACCAAGACAACCTTGGCAAATTACATCCAAATACTATTTTCTTCTATGGCATTTCCTCTGCAAATGCCCCATTTCCAAGATAGGTCATTTTCTAATGGGGTATTTTGAAATTAGCCTGACCTTACCTAACCTTACCTAAACCACAGCAGACTACCGGGACCTAACCTGGGCAAATTACCGGGAAATATCCGTGGTAAAGTACAGGAAATGACCAGGGCAAAATACTGGGACCTAGCCGGATCTGGCAACACTGCTACAAAACGGCAATTCTTTCAATAAATACCGTTATTATAAGGTAAAAGTTACACATCTGTTGGTATTAGTACAGAAGTACTCGGTTCTTGGCTAGGGCCATGCAGTGCTACCACATCAGGCTAGGTCCCGGGAATTTCTCCCGGTCACTTTATGATAGTTTACACCGGTTATATCCCGGTAGTCTGCTGTGGTCTAGGTAAGGTTAGGTCAGACTAATTTACAAATAATGTTTGTAACACAATAGATGAAAAACGTCTTAGAATGGTCCAAAATAGTGGGTAATGATACTGAAATATACAATATACTGAACGGAGTACTTCTGTACTTTTACCCATTAGTTTGTCAATATTGGGGTCATTATTATAAGGTATAAACAACAATATGTTAATATATATTGGATTAATTGGGGTCGTTTTGACCCCCAGGAGAGAGAGAGAGTACTTAACTTCTAAAATATCGAGTAACTTAGGGCCATATTCAAGAACATCTGTAGTGCATACCATGTCGTGGTACCGATACGTCGGCTCCACAGACAAACAACTGAGCCATCGTACCGGCACCACACCATCATCATTCGTAAGCACCACGGATGTTCTTGAATATAAAATATAAAAAAAGTCCCTTATAACTAACCCAACCCAACCCAACCCAACCCACCTGAATTCTTGGGTCAGGAGTATCATCCATATCCCCGGCCAGGTTGTTGTTCTCTATACACACCCTGGCCGGGATATCACTTAAATCAACATCTTCCATCTTGTTATACTGCTTAAATTAACCTCCACTTGCCATGGCCTTAATTTATTGCCAACAATTTATCTCGATTTTGATGTGTGCTCTCCCTCTGGCAAGTAAAATTTTTTCGTCTGCAGCAGTGATGATGAAACTATAGATGACAGAACTTGTACCAGTGTTGCCAGGTCCTGCTTTATGACATTTCCCCCACCTTCAATGTTATCAGAAATTTCTCTTTTTACCTCGACTTTAACATCATTTAGAATTTCCCTTTTTACCTCGACTTCAACATAATTTATTAGAATTTCCCTTCTTGTCTTATCTTCAACATCATTTAGAATTTCCCTTCTTGTCTTATCTTCAACATCAGAATTTCCCTTTTTGCCTCAACTTCAACAACATCAGAATTTCCCTATTTACCTCAAAATTTATCTGATTACTCTTGATCGTTGACGATCATTTTGGTATTTTTTCGTCTGGTAGAAATTTCCTTGTTTACTCTTGAACAATCTTTATATTATTGTTCTCCTGTGTGGACTTCAAAATTTTCTAAAACATTTTCCTGCACCTGGCAACACTGGGCAGAACCTCCAAAGCTGATCCTGTTATACTTCAAATTTTTGTATTGGATTCTATTATCTCTTACTGCAACAAGTCTGCAATTAATGTTGGCATGTGTTCATATTGATTATATTGGCTTAATGAATATTTCAATTTTCTATATTCTTCAGTTCCAATGCCTTCTTTAGTTACCTTTCTATGCAGATATTTCATTTCGTGATTCTATACATCCATTGTACAAGGTGTCGTTCATAAAGGATTGGAAACCCTTATATCTTTCCTTCAGTTAATTAGCTTATATTTCATAGATTACAGTGTCAGCTGCCAGGTATACAGTATAATACCTTTATGATTATCATTGATTTGAATAGTCGTGATTATTTCAGCTTATATTTTTATTTATTTGAATGAATAATATTATATAAAGTACAAACACCACTTTAATAAACAGAATTATGAGAAGTACAGACAGTTGAGGAGGCTTTTAGAAACCAAAGGTCAAGGCCCTTCCCTTTTCCCCTTGACTGAGTTGCAGTGTTGCCACTTTGTGGGATTTTTCCCTAAATCTAGGGAAAATGTAAGGCTACGTGGGGGTGTCGTGGGAGGAACTTCTCAGACATTCATTCACCCATCCCAAAACTCTTTCATTTTCATCTTTCCCACCTTGGTCTGCGCGTTCGCTGGAGCATACGCGCAGACCCATGCATACTTCACTATAATAATCTTGCTCGTCATCCATACTATCCTTGTTCCCTTCCTTCCATGTCCATCCATTCCCTTCCACACCCTCCTAGACACCAACAATGCACACTCTTCCTTTCCTCTCCCTTTATTTCATCCATACCAGTCCATATCACGCCTTCCATTCCATCTTCCTTCCATCCCGACTCTTCCACCCCAAATCCTATCATATGCGGAGGACCGGGGGGAACGCTGGAGCAAGATCACTGTCTTTACCAAGTAGAATTTTTTTCGATGTTTAACATCAACTGGAGAAGGATGTTGATGGCAAATACCCAACTGTCTGAGACAACAATAAAAATGTTCTAATACGTCTTGATTAATAAGTCTGAATGTCATTAGGTAACTAATCTCATACTCTTCTTTTAGCATCTTTTGAAGTTCGAGCAAAGACTGGGATGAAATAACTAGGCCTTGCCGCCTTTCTGGAACTGATAGAGACATTTTTTACCATAAACTCTCATGGATTTTGCAGTGTTTATCATCTGTACCAAAACTGACCTTTGCGACAAATGGAGTCCAAAAGCATCTCTAGACTGTTTTTTGTCATGAATTTTTCTAGAATTAAAGATATACAGATGATGATGATGTAAATCAGAAAAAGAAAGTCTGTTCTAGGCTATAAAGACCATGCAGCCCCCAAATGTCTTGGAGAAAGGCCCACTATTCTTTTTTGTTTTCTCGCCTTTCATTCTTCAGCTTATTCATTTGCATGTTGCTTTCCAGTGGGCTCTTCTAATCAGGCTCCACTCCTATACTCCTCACTATTAGAACAGCAGCAGCCTCAATTTTTTTCTTATACTGGGCCGACACCATCACAAAGTACCCGGTTTAGACATTAAACAGGCTTTCAGCTTTTAGTCATGTTCATGAAAAAATAAAAATAAATAAATAAATAACACCTGTTCTCTTGAAAATGTAGCTGAGTGTGCCATGGTCAATTTCATGATCATCCAACAATACTATGGACAGATGGGATATGATGAGACTACTAAAGTTACTGATCCAGAACATAAGGTCTTGTGAAGTGGATGGGAGTAAATCAGGATATCTGAGGATTAAATTTTTTCTAGTTTCTCATTTTAAGATTGCCAATACACAAAATGTATAAGAACAAACTCTACAGAAATCAGATGAACAATGGTCAAGTCATTAATGTATGCATTGGAACACTGTACACAAAATTTTCTTTTTAACAGTTTATTGAATATGAGAACAAAATGTGTTGACAACAGGACAGAACCAGGAGTTGCCACAATGATGCTCATAATCTCACTTTTAAGTAGAATAACCCATTACTCGAAAGTTCAACCTACAAGGGAAGCATTGCGCAGATTGTCAATTTACTTAACCCAAATTCAAAATGGCAACTTCTGTGTGTAGGTTCTATGACCTGTTGATGCTTCATATGTACAATACTTACAATTATACAAATACAAGCAAATTTCTTTCATAGGATAAAAAGCATTGCATTGGTAATATAATAATAACATACAAGAGCCTCACATAGTATTACAAAATTGTGATCTAGCTAGCCTTTATGAGTAATGGACGACATATTGTATATTGACTGAGATGTGTGGGGGTGCGGCAGGGAGGCCGAGGCCAGCCACTTCCTTGGTGCTCCTCCAACCAGCAAGAATTTATCTCTTCTAAATTAGAGCTGGAGTAATGAAGGTGCACCACCTACTTAAAAAAAAAAAATAAAAAAAAATAAGCAAACCCTTCCTGACTCAAGTACCAATATAAACAGACCATGAGTATCAACAATACTAGGACCAGTATACAGACTATTATGGTTGAGCTTCCACCAGACCTAGTAAAGTAAGCTAATGTGGTTAATATCGGCATCAAGTGTAGTCCCCTCAATCTAACTGCTTGTCTCAGTGCCACCCCCCTCACTGGTTGGCACTGATAAGAGGCCAGAGGCCCATAAACCCTTGGTTCCTGCAAGTTGTTAAAGCTTCTTTAAAAATTACTTCTAGGGACTTCCTAAACATCTCTCAGCTTAGTATCAGAATCCATATACAGTACTGTACATGATTCTGCTTCATAAAAAAATAATGAACCCTGGACAGCTAAGTACGACCTACTAATAATACTGAACCTTATGCTCCAGCCAGATCAGGAATGCAGTTGGTAAAGGATACAAATGCAAAGCATAAAACCAAGAAACCAATAACTCTTTTTTGTTCTGTGGGTGACTTAAGTATAAACTGTATAAATATGGAGTTCAAGCAATTATACATATTTTGAGCTGCAAACTTAACATAATTATAATGAGTACTTCCCAGGAGTTCAGAAGTGATGATTTAAATATTTCTGTGAAAAATATACACTTTATAATGAATGATGATATTTTCTAATATGGTAGAATTTGCGAAAATATCGATTTACAGTGACATGTAAATTTACAAGGTGAAATAAAGGTTATTCACTGTGTCCTCATCTTGATCCTGTCTTTGGTAAATGTTGTTTAATATCGCATTAAAATCACATTTGTACACATCTTTCTACACTATAATCTCATTGCCAGGGTTTTCCTGATATGCATAATCAAGTTATTACTCGTTGAAGGTAAATAATGGCCTCAGTCCCTCCTGGTAATGAGGCAGTATGGACACCATCATTTATCCCTTAAACTACGGGTACCTTTTAATTTAATGTACAATATTGTATTTTTAATTGGAACTTTTTATATTAGTAAATTATGATACAATTCGAGGGAGAGACACCTACTTGATCAAGAAAAGCCAGCTCAACAATATGGACTGACGCAGGAAAATTATGCACTCTACTAAAAAGAGATTCCATGGCCAAATATCCCTGATCAATGAACCATTATGTAAGTGAATTCCGTAGTTTAAGGGTTAAAGTGTTACTACCACAGTCAGCAATATCAAGCTACCTCTACACTGGTCACTCCCTCCTAGCACCAACACAAAGGTGCAATATTAGTCTTCTATCACAATGTTGTGTTTTCAGAGGACTGTGTGACAGGTAGCACTAACTGCAATCCAATCCACTAGTATATCTTCCCAAAACACTCAGCCCCATTACTGGTGTTTCCATTCACTTCTCGAGGAAGTTTTTTTTTTTTCACAGCAACACACCTGAGGCCACCATTATATTATAACTCACTACCTGGACCACTGACTGACACTACTACAAAAGGCACCATCTCTTATCTTTGCTGGGTAATAATATCTACTGTATGTACCCAACTTTAGAACATCATTCCTTATTTCAGTACTATACTGTTCATATTGTAAGCTGGATAGCATTGAGAGAATATCGTAAGAATCACCCCAGAGCAATGTACTATACTGCAAGTTAATGCACAACTTGGCAATAAGTGAAATAATTGCCATGCAGCTTACTGGCAAATTGTTCCCAAAAATATACATAATATGGTGGCAAGTCCAAAGTACAACAGGGGTGAAGCAGTGGCATTCATCACTGAATTTGTTGGTGACGGTCACTGCAAACTATACAGCCTGGTGATGAAGGAGCTATTGGTAGATGTCTGGGCTAGAGAATGCCATTCGAGAAGTATTGGAAGCCATCATAGAGCTTGGTGGTGAGGGAGTTGATGGCATTATAGACAAGGGAATCAAGGTGTATCTGCAGCTGTTCATCTGTCATGCTGATATGGAAGCGACTTCTGAGGGCAGGGACAACTGAGGCTCCAGCACGGAAGCATGCCAGCTTGGACCCTGGCAAGAGAAAAACATAATTATATGAGACGTATATAAATAAAAGGTATATAAATATAATTAAGTAGTAACTATTGTAACATAATTTCTGTAGCCAATCATCTACGTAGCATAACACTTAGGCCTGGATTCCTTATAATTGGGGAAAAAATGAAATGTGGTCTTCATAATGATAAAAATATAAAGTTATATGAGACACACACCTGAGCTCATGATCTCAACCAGGGATAGGATTTTCTCATTATGTTTCCTGGCAGCCAGAAGACCCTGCAGGAGTAGGATCTTGAAGTAGGCAAACATGTCCGAGTTCTCCCCTCCCATCACCTCCACCAGCTCTGGGGTCAGCTTGAAAGGTGATGCCTCAAAGCCAAGGTTGCGAGGTGATGATGACAGCATGAAGCCAAAGTCTATGTGGATGATGTGACCCTCATTGTCCAACAGAATGTTGCCGTTGTGTCTGAAAGGGAGTTAAAATTATTAATTGACTATCTTTCAAAATGAGTCCATTACTTTTAAATAACAGAAAATTGTTGGATTACTGTATTAAAATCTGTACTGTATAAAGTAACTGACAAGCAAGTGGAGTCAACAATGTGTTGCATAGCCAACATGTCATAAGTGAGTTATTTCTTATTGTCACAGACTCTTAGTCCTAACTATACATTTACATTTTTAGGCTATAAACGATTTACTGTACATAAGGAATATCTATATGCATTCTGTATATACAATATGATGTATTCCCCTTGTAAGACAACAACCATACATCTCTGGTGTTTCCCATAAAGAACCATTTTCATTCACCAATATATAATAATTAATAACGTAAGTGTATCCTCTCACCTGTCTTTAACCTGAACGATATAACAGACTAGACAGTATGCAGCGCATGACTCGACAAAATTCTTCTGTGCTGTAAGGAATTCCTCAGAATTCCTGTCTCCAAACTCTTTGAGAAAGTACTCTAACATGGTCATTTTGCTGTTTTTCTTGATTTGGTGGAGTGAGCAGGTGTTGAGGATAGGTTCTATCATACCAGAGTCATCAGATATCACTAAGATCCTGAAACAAAAACACTTGCGTCAATAACATTCTAGAACAGCATAGAATTTTCTCATGTTTCAATTGTTTTGTTTATTATGAGAAACAGGTATATGTAGTAAACCAAATGTAATATCACTTGAAGACAGCTGATCCTGTTTTACTTACTTGTATGGTCTTAGCCAGAGTGAAACTTTTTCTTCTGCCCATATTTTTTGGAACATGCAGAGCAGCTGATATGCCAGAAGCTCCTGCCTCAGATCATCTCCACACTTGACTATGACAGATTGTAGTCTCCATGACACCAGGTGACCATAGGGTGAGGTTTCTCTAATACGTTCAACCTGTGAATTGTGAAAAAATATTGACACTGGAACATGTTCTTTTTAGTACAGGCAAATGTGTTTGAATATACAGGACCGCACTTAATGCTTCCAGTCCTGGTGGGATATGGTGACAATCCATGCACTGCTGTCCTTACATGACTATGTAACTGCTACCGTAACAAATTCAGAGACCTCCAAGTAACTATAAGTAGAACACCCACCTTGTCTTCCCATGGTTCTTTAAGTGCAGCTGCCGATGGGTCCTCTGGGTCCCTCTTGAAGCCAGTCTTGGGGGCATTGACCGTTTCTGACAGTCGCCGTCTGATGTCAGCAGCACCTCTGGCAGTCAGCTCCCGTGAGTCACACGAGTCCAAGGACATCATGGAGATAGTGTCCCGGTCCCTAGGCTTCTTCAGCCGGCAGTACTGTTGGCTGATCTCATCATCTTCATGACTCCAGCAGTCTGACTCATCCACATAACCTGGTCATATCATTATCATCAATGCCCAATTCCCCTTATTAAAGTGGTGGAAAGCTCAATAGCCAGGGATAGAAAAATGAAAAATCAAATAACTAGTGATTAGAATATGAGAAAGATCCAGATACGGATCAGAATCCAGGAATTTGTTGATCACAAACTTAACTGAGGATCAATTATTGGTTACTTTTCCTGATGACTTTAATTACTTTTTTGGGAAGATTCCCATCGCTTAGTCCTGTGGAGGCATGCAGTTTCTGAACACATTTTAACAAAGATCAGGTTGAGAACATCTCTGGGAAACAATGTCTAAACCAACCTGATGTTAAATGGGGAGAACTGAGTGAGGATGGGATAGAGGAGGTTGAACCAAGCCCACTGGTTGTAGCAGTGGTGGTGGTGGTTGGGGTGGCAGTGAGATCCAGCTGTGAGGAAGAGGTGGAGGCTGGGGAGTTGAGAAGGTTCTCCTCGGACCTTGTGTGGCGGAGACTGTGAGCCAACTTTACTTGTACTGGAGCTGTGTTCAGGTCCTCCACCTCCAGCACTTCCACAAAGATTATGTATGGAGCCTGAAATTAAAACAAAAAGTGAAGTAAAGTGCCTGGAATGGGAAGCACAGGTGTTTTCTCAGGCCTAGGATGGAAATCACAGTGGTTAATATGACTCTGCTTCTATCTTTACAACACTTCTAACACACACTTTGCTTCCATGATGGTACAATACAAGCAAAATCTTAACCGTATTTCTTTCAATTTCCGGGTGCCAAATTTGGGAATAAAAGGTATTTCAGCCATGAGTTTATAAATATCACTGTCCCTCACCTTGTCCTTGGAATTAAGGACAACAGCAGCCTGGGATGGGATGCGCACCACATGATGAGGGGAATCAGTGGCACAGAGAGGCAGGTACACTCGTGCTGGTAGGTTCAGGTTCAGTACTGATAGTTCTGCCAGCAGTCTCGATGTCTTGGCTTCTTTCGTTGGCTGAGCTCCCAGTCGTTTGCCGATGCTTATCAGAGCACGTACAAACTCCAGCTCAGGGGCCAGTCTTGGAGCCTACAAACAAAAATTTGAGTGTTACAATAACTGCAAATTCATGATTCATTTATAAGTATACTGTATACAATAACAACTTTGATTGAGTAATGTGGGGCTATATATTACTATTGTATACAGACAGAAGGAGGGAGGCCATTTTTTTATTTTCTTATTACTGTTTAGTTGGTGGCATGGCATTAGACTTGAATTCACTCATTCCATCTTTGTAAAATTAAAAATCTTTTGGTTTTACCTCTTTAGAAAACTAATTAACAGTAAATTACTGGGAAGTGTGAGTACACAGACAGAGAACTCACCCCACAGTGACATTCAACCGTCTTCCCCCGCAATGAGTTACACCGTGCTTCTTCCGAGTCAAAGCAGCAGCACCCATTGTCAAAGGCTCGGCCAGATGTCAGGTCACCTAAACAGTTTTTTATACTCCCTGTAAGAGAAAGCAATGTTATTTTTTCTCCTGGATTTATAGAGGTACAGACAGTAATGTGTATGCAACCATTAAACTTAACATTTCTACTACCACCTACAGTACAATGTAGCACCACAACTATATTTGTTAATCATATCTATAATTAGCAGCACTATCATCATTGCTAATAATGCTGCTAATTTCATAAATGTTATTCACTCAAGAGCAGTAACTTTCTTTCAAAAAAATTTTCTATAGAGTTTTCAAGTTACTTACTCAAAATGTAATAATATAAGGTGTGAGTACTGTACAGCATTACTAGAAAAAAATTTGCTTGCATAACCCTGTGAGGACACTGGCTGACAAAGTTGATTTTTATTTTCTTTCTTCAGAGAAACTTTAAATAAAACCTTAAAAAACCTCGAGTCCACTCGCACCACTCTTGCTACGACCCATATTCACAAGCATATTCCCATAGCCTTCCCTCACGTCTCATCACAATTTTAGTCCATTCCACCAATTTCAGTATTCCTGATATCCATTTCTTGTCTTCACTGGTAGCCTCATTCTTTCCTTATCTCTAATAATGGTTTCATTGTCATAGAAGCCCACACTGCATACAACCACACACTTCAGCAACACAATATACAATCCATGAAAACCCTGAAGGAAAATTTGGTCCAAACCATGGCATTCCTCAGGGACTTGGGGTTGTTTACCAAGCAGCCCGAGGAACATTCATCTTTAGAAACTGCTCATCCTACTACAACCATTTGCCAGGTTGTCCTTCATGGTCCAACCTCAGCAATTACAGTGCCACATTTACAATCCAATCCCTTCTCCTCTGGCTGTTCTGCCTACTCTCTTCAAACCTCTGATACAGAACTGTACTGTTAATGAATGTGTTGAGTAAACCTTCACTGCCCAGAATCCGATAGCATTAATCTTTTCTCAGGTTTCTTTCAATGCTCCTGCTCCACCACCACATTTCCTGTTGAATCTACTGATTGTTATGACCAACTTTCTTTTCAATCTAAGACCTACATTTCTCATTAGTCAGATTAGGACTTTAATATATTTTATGGCCCTTAACACATATGAGGACTCCTAACATCCTTTAATTAAGAGGACTGCCCCTTACTGATATAACCCCAAACACATTTGAGGACAATAATAAAACTCCAATAGGACCTCTTACACATACATAGGACCCAACACAAAGTAAGGAGTGTCCCTCGCACAGATGAAGTAAATTATACCCCTGTACTATATCTAACGAAACTAATATGAGTAGGCAAAGCAAAATTTTAAATGGATCAGAATATTGGGTACATATTGTTTGTTTAGTTATTTCCCCCAGACAAGGGAAAGGATATTATGTAACTGTACCTATTGAATATTGTACAGTATAAGTAAAACTTTCTTTCATAATTGGTGTCTAATTTTCTAGCATACATAAGCATTTCTTTTAAAAACATATCTTTTCTCAGCCATGTACAGTAATGAAATGGTAAAAAGAGGACAAAGTAAAATGTGAACACTTTCTTTAAGACACACCATTTTATTATTGAAGCATAACAAACTGAAAATTCTGAAACTGCAAAGGTTCCCTTTGATGTGTAAGTTGGTAAACTATAAAATACATAACATATAGAAATATATAACTGGTCCTGTACAAAATCAACTTTGTGATCAATCCTAAGCAATACTGTACTTTAAATTTAACAGATATATTCTACTGTATCTAATCAAACTCCCACATTAGTAAACGAAGAGATGCAAAGGTGGGAGTTTGATTAAGTTCTCTGGTCTGACAAGTGTGATTTCTCCAGTAATGCTGTTCTGTACTGTACAGTAATTACTATAATTTGCTAAAAAATAGTACATGCATTGATTTAAAAAAGTTGTGGTGCTACATGTTTGCTAAAAATGTTCAAAACTAGAGGTGCTTTGCATATTATAATGGAAACTGGCAGCACTAATTTTTGCACGAGTCACAAACAAATCTACCTCAACTCTAAGGTGTCACAGGAATGAAAATGAACACATATGACAACCTCATGAGTTTGGTCACTGATGAAGCACATCACATATTTCTTCCAGTGTTTTTTAGAAAGCAGCAGAGCATAAAAGTCTAGAGGTCTAAACACGTTCAGTGCATGAACAGCAAGTCCTACAAGATGCTACATAGCAGGAATGATGATTAAAATATTACAGTCTACATAAATTATGAACTACACTGCATAACGATATCATTTTGGCTAAATGCACACTCTAGTTTTGAATATTTAATTATGCTCCTGCAATGATATTTGAGATATTACACACAAACTTTCACTCTATATAACTTCAATCACTTTGGAACCACCAATGATTTTATTAAACAAAAGCAAAATTTTCTTAATGTACAATACGGTAATTTATCAAATATAGAGAGTCATACTTCTGAAAATCTTGATAAATGATTCACACATTAATTTTGAGGAGTGATTTTCTTGAAAATATTTTGAAAGTCTGAAACTACATTATCCACCTGATAGGAATTATTACAGTATACACAAGCTACACCTGTATGTACAGTCAGAACAAACAATTATATCTCTTGTTCATTCATAAATCCTAATAAGTATGGCTTTCCTGGTAGCTGTGATATTTAGTTGCAATACTATGCATAAGTTACAGAGGCTGTCTAATTAAGAACACACACAGCTGATGCGAGAATGGCAGGAGACTCGCCAAGATCACCCCAGACAGGTTTGTCAACTAACAGATTTTTGTCTGGTGCCCAGAAGGACTGTCTGCTAGCAGACAATGTCTATTAAAATTGAAACCTGTTCCTCTAGAGTTCATTAAATCAAGGTTTGATTGTACTATATACTGTAGTTCCTTTAATGAATGATTTAAGGGCATAATGATAAATAAAATCTATGCTCTTGATAATACAATAGCATCATTACAGGATTCAGTATATTACAGTATATATATATCTATACTGACATGTTTAGGTACAAACCTGATGATGGTGTGCGCTTGTGTACCCTTCCTGATGAGGTGGCTGAGGACTGTGCTTGCAGTGCCACAGTGGCATCAGAACGGGAGCGCTGGTGGGACTTGCGGGTGTGGGAGGGCATGATGGTGGTGGGAAAAGGAAGGACAGAAGGAGGAGAGGGTATATTTGAGGATGATGGGAGACCTGTGGCTGGTGTGGGAAGGTTGGGAGGAGGAAAGGCAGATGAGGATGAGGATAGGATGGAAGGGGTTCGGGAAGAGAAGGGTGGGGGCAGCTCGGTGACTGGGGATCCAGGGTTGGATCCTGGGCTGGGATGCTCCTTTATCCTGGTGCAGAGAGTGGGACGTCCACCAGCACAATGTAGCCGCATCTCCCCTGACAACCCCAGTATACCTTCTTGCTTTGGTCTGCAACACACCACATTCAGTTAAAGACAATAATGGACAGAGTATCATATAATTGTTAGTTTTTTCCAACTTTACAGTAATATCTTTCTTTAATAATAAATTTTTTTTTTACCAAAAGAGAACATAAGTGGGACATTCACCATAGTAATTTATGAGTTAACAAATACAGTATGGTATACATCTTGTATTATGGTTATGTTACCTACTGATAATATACTGTTATTCTTCTTCAGTAAGCTATGTCAATGAATGAGTAGTTTATATAACCAATTTCTTCAAAGTCAAAAAGGCAGGTTGGAAAACATCATAAACACTTCAATGGAATGGAGTACTGAACCAGAAAAAAAGAAATGCACCAGTGACCCAAAAGTTATTTTTTCTTACACAACATTCATGTAATTATAATGCACGTTAGAATGTCACTATAATCTTAAATATTATCCTAAGTATTATAATCTAAGTACAGTATTATTATGTTTTTAATAATGATAGATTATTGTACCTAACAAAGGAAAGGCTCTTCACATTTCAGAGTTAAAAACAGCAAAAAAAATTCAATTTGTAATCAGATCAGTAAAGTAATTCTGTTTAATATTTTAAACTGATTGAACACCAGACAGTTTTATTGGTCACAAATCTTGGACCCTGGTGCAACTCCAGTACCTGTACTGTAGCTCCTAAAACAATCTTTCATGTGAGGTACAGAGGATGGCGATATGAATAAACATTATGCCACCTTACGCAACATGTGTCAAATAACATCGTCCTGTGTGGCAGAATGTACAGCACATTATTTTAACAATACTTTTGAGAGGTACAGTACCTACACCAGGACAATACACAGTAACACAAAACTGTCTAACCTTAATTCATCGGAGAGGATGAGATTCTTTAACTTGGTACCATGTGACTTCTTCCTGTGGTGTGACGAGTCTGCAGAGAAAGCATCAAGGAGCCAGGCACACTGGAGGGAGAAGGTGATGTCATGGCGACAGAGGTGGACCATGTATGGGTGCAACACTTCTGCCACTTCATAGGTCTGCACATACATGTTGACCAATTGAGGAAGGAAAAAGTGGCTCTCGCTGGTGGGCATACTGAAGAGTCGGTTGCCTATGTACTGTTGCACCCCAGGCTCCTTGCACTTGTACAGGTACGACACTGCCATTGACATGTCAAACATCTTGCTTTCAAACAGTCTTAATAATAACGACTGTTTTTCATCAAGCTTAGTCTTTAAAAAATTTACACAAGTACTTGCAGCCATGCTGCTACCACTACTGGACAAAGTGCCTGCAACACCACTGACACCCACTTTCTCACTACCACTAAGTGAAACACCACTGGCACCATTACTCCCATTTCCTGCACTAGGGCTGGTAACACTTTTGGTGCCAAGCGTTAGTGAACCTGCACTATCACTACTGCCACTTTTACATATTTCATCACAGAATTTCATATCTTTAGTACTTGTCTCTTCACTACTTTCCTCACCAAGCTCATTAGGTTCTGAAGAACATTCATGCACTTCACTCTTCTCTTGTGTTCCAGTAAAGTCAATAAGAGGTGAGTGTGGGTCTGTGGCACTGGGGTCAAGGGGGGAATCTATACTCTCAGTGACAGTGGTGTCACTTGGGGACACGTCGTCACCATCTTCAACAAGAGTTTGGTCACCAGGGTCTCCCCCTTCACTCACTGTGTCTACCTCAGGCTCCTCCATGTTTCCCTCACTTTCTAAAGTTTCTGAATAATCACTCTTAATCTCACAGTCAGATATTAGGCCAGCAGCGTCGAGGCAATCAGCACTATGGGCTCGCTCAGTGCTGGGCTCCCTAGTGTTGTCACCCTCAGAGCTGCATATCCCAGAGTCGTCAGAACCCAGGCTGGCCTGGTCGTAACGGTCTTTCTCCCTCTTCACTACCACTGGGTGGCCCGTGGCAGCAGTGGCCAGGGCACGAGGGCGGCATGGGTCATTACGTAACTTGAAGCTGGGTGCATCAGAGAAAGTGAAGGAAAGGCTGGGCTTGAGGGGAGGGTTGGTGATGGGGGGGTTCTGTGGGGTGTCACTCCCTTCTACTTCAGGGATCTTTTGCAATACAGAGTCAAGGCTCCGATTTCTTTGGTGTGATCCACTATATGGTATGGATGGTAAAGGAGGTAACACTATTCCCATAGACCTGCAACAGAAACCACAGTTATGATACAGTACACAGTAGACTTTGTTTTTAACATTACTGTACTGTACATTAAGCTTAACAAAATTTATTGTACCAGTAAGACTATGCAAGTGAAAGTGAGATTTTGTAAATTTTTCTTTTTCCTGATACATTAGCTACCTCAATAAAGTGATTAATGTGAAGTGTGTGCTCTGGTATACTAAAAAATACAATGAAACTCTAATATAACTGAAACATCAGCTATGAGATATAGATATCCTGATGTCCTGTGAAAAAAGCTGTAATGAAAAGTATAGGATACTGTATAAACCCAAGATCACAGGCATCACGAGAACATTGATCCATCATAAAATAACAAAGTAGGAGAGTTTTACCTAAAATCTAATGAGAGGTTGCGTTGATGGTTGGCTCTGTGCTTCCTGCCAGTGGAAGCATGTGGTGGAAGGGGACGTCGACCACTTGTGCCCCCATGAACTGTGGCAAACTCCTCAGGCAGGGGGCAGGCAGAGGGTGGGGCAGGGGGGGCAGAGGCAGGCATATGGGGTGGGGGTCTCCGTAAGCGTGGAGAGGGAAAAGAGTGATGAGCCTCCATGGTGGAGGCAGTGTGTGGCCTCCTCCCGGTCTCCAGCACCATCCCGGCCACACCAACACTCACTTGGCTCCCTCCCCACCATCACGGATCATAACACACACTGCAACAAAAACACACTTTATAAGTATTTTATACAAATATAGTTAAAGTTAATACATTATCAATATAAAGACCTATTGGAAAAAACAAAGGTAGACATTATACCAGTATGGTAAAATATACACAAATAACACTGCAGTACTGTAATACTGTACACTACAAGCTATGACTGTACAAGAAACACAAATATTGGTTTATATGAATCACACATCTGTCAAAGATTGGCAAGGGTACCTATGTCATCATAATGTATTATGTACTGTCAAAGTTACAGTTGCTAACATGAAATTATGGCAATACTGAATAAAATATCATCACCATCACATTGGTTCCAGCACCACCAGTTACATACAGTAATTGGATACAATACTCACAACACCAAATAAACTTACCAATTTTTGAACCACTAACACTACGTACTGTACACATTAATCATACAAACACAACATTTCAGATAAATAATAACTTATATCAGTGTTAGAGATAACCCATATCTCCTGACATCTCCTACTGCTCCACCTACACCTACTTCCACAACATAGTCTCTCTCTCTCTCTCTTCTCTCTCTCTCTCTCTCTCTCTCTCTCTCTCTCTCTCTCTCTCTCTCTCTCTCTCTCTCTCTCTCTCTCTCTCTCTGCAGCATAGCCCACCTCTCATTACTCCCATCTATCTAAACTATCAGCCTAAAGTACTTACTGTATAAGGTTCTAGATTAATGTATTTTTACTTAATATTCGGTAAAGTAAATCTTCCCTACTTTCAGCCTGTCCCCTGCGTGACCCAACATTAACTCCCCCAATTTGAAAGGGATGAGTATATAGGAGTACAGAGTATATCAAGCTTGGAGTGTTTGTTTATACATGGTATGACACCTTTCTCCCATATACAGTACAGTATATCGCTAATGAGCCAGTTGGTACCAGTTCCCGTATCCCAGTTGCACCTACAGTACAGAAGAACCGGTTTCGTTGCAATAATATAAAGTCATAGCTACTAAGGTGAAAAATAAATGAGGTTTATAGTTATCATCACCCGCTTGTAACATTAAATTTTATGACTTAGGGCAGTGTGGTTCATATCCCAAGCTGGTACTTCCGATATTCGGGTGACCTTTTCAACCTTGATACTCGCTTACGTTTGTTCATTTTCTGTCTGACACGATAAATAAAACTAATTATAACAGCAATATATAACAAAACACACAAATCAATAAATCAATGTTTTCTTCTAGGCCCTAGGGCAAGATACGGATCTCCTTTGACGCATAGCTGTTATCTTGCAACTATCCCTTATCTGTCTTATCACTTCCTACAATCTATATTGGGTTGATGGAAGTGAATTTTCTTAAAAGTCCATGAAAAGTGTAAATATGACTAAAACCACAACAAAACACAAACACAACAGTCCACAGAGAGAGAGAGAGAGAGAGAGAGAGAGAGAGAGAGAGAGAGAGAGATATACTGGATAGAAAACCACAATCACGTGATCAGCTGTGATTATGAGGAGGCGAGCAACGTGATCATCAGTGACTGTTAAGAAAACATAAAACACTACACAGGACAGACTACAATATATCTACGTCGCTGACAAACAACTCTCGGAACACGTATTTCCTCTCTACTCCGATGGTAAACAAACGCAAAATAAGAGCTAAAAGACGAGTAAATTTCGCGTCATTATTTGATGTATTATAGAATTAAAATGTTGTGCAGCCAGCGTATATATATTCCTCTACTTCGAAGGTAAACAAACGCAAATTAACAGCTAAAACCGAGTAAAAATTGAGTCCTTACTCGATATAAATACAGTATATATATTTGTGTAGGCAGCGTGTTTAATAAGGCGGTAATTTGTGTTAGTGGGTTCACTCGTAGTTACCATGTTTAACCCAGACGTCACTGTGTGTGTGTGTGTGTGTGTGTCTGGACCAGTGCCCGGGGACCAACCACTGCATGGGTCTTCTTAGCCTTTTAACACCACTTATAAATAATATACTGTACCCTCATCAGAATTTCCACCGATAGTACCAAATTAGTTTTTTTTTTTTTCCTTAGAGTCACAATCACATTATATATTTTCTATCAGTCAATACTCATAAGTACTTTTCTGTATACTTCATCACAATCTCCACCAACAGTACCAAATTCGTGTTGGTTTTTTTCCTATCGTCTTTATCGTCCCAACAAATTGATAACTTAAGGTATCACATAAGATATTTTCTATGAGTCAATACTACTACGTCCTTTACTACATCTGTCCTACCGACTTCTGCCTGTAAGTAATCTCAGCCTCCAAATTTTGATCTCCCAGTACACATGCTCTTCTCAGGGAGGGGAAAGTACAGCATCCACTTCTAAGGATCACCTGTACTTTCCAACAACACAGATTAGTTAACACATCTCAATCTAATATTTCTTCCTACACCCAAAACTTGCGTGTCTGTTGAATATATAAAGATGAGAGGACTCGGTGTGGGTCAGGTTCAGAGCACAACACAAGCAGTACCGCCACTTATCACCAGCACCAATCTCAGAGGCCCTGGCTAATGACTGTATCCTGTGGCCATCACACACCTCGCACACTAATGTCAACCACAAAGCACAGCACACACACACACACACAGTACTATAAGTGAGGGAGAAGTATACAGAGTTGGTAAATCTGGAGCAACTGAATCCTCCAAACTATTCCAAGCAACAGATCATCATTATTTTTGTTCATGTGGTCCTATTTCCTGGCATACTATGGAGGTTTCAAGGCGCTCCAATATACCAAGAGTATAATATCCCCTTAATTCTTTTTTAATATCGGGTATAAAAAACTCCAATGGCACACAAAGCACTCTAGGCCAAGGGTATATGTATGTGTGTCTTTATGAGCAATGAGTGATTTTTGCAATGTCTTAAAAAAAAAAAAAATTACATATATATACCCCATGAACAGCAAAGAGCTAAAAATATATCGGTACATCTGCAAAAATAACATCTCTTCCTAGTCAACCTTTTACCGTTGCTCACTTCATTAAGAGACAGAGGTCATCTGCTTCATCATCACAAAAACTCCACGTTAGAGTTATGAAGTAAAAAACAAGTAAACACACACGACATGATTAGACTGATAATTTAATATAACCTCTTTAAAGCAGAGTCTCTTCCTAGACCTAGTCAAAACACACACACACACACACACAAACACATATATAGAGGAAGGAAATACAGGTTTGTTTTTCTAGCTAAACCTCTGAGGAAATATAAAATAAGGCATTTGTTTGGTTTCTTCCTGACATCACATTTTAGTATTATTTCACTTTTCACCATCATCACACAGTTCAAAGATCATTAAAAAATAAAAATAAAAAAAAAAATAGATTACCACTGATCATGTCACACCGTTTTCACAAGTTACCGCAACAAGTTAAAAGTTCCAGTCATCAAAAATTACACCAGTATATATTCCAGTTTAGCTCCGTAGTAAAAAAAAAAAAACACACACACATAATAATTTCATAATAATATCCACATAACAATAACCATCTTTCACGTACACTTCATCTCCTACCCTACTTGGGGATTGATGATGAAGAATTTGCTTGACTATTTGACGAACATGCATCTGGTCCACTTCCTTTCCTTCAAGTGAGTGTTTTTGCAATATAATAAACAGAAGGAATAGCTGTATCCTTCTTATCTACAATGTTTCAAAGTATCACATCTATATCACATTCACAGTCCTTTTATCTGAGTGAGTGATTTTGCAATATCATAAACAGAAGAATAGCTGTATCCTTTTTATCTACGTCTACAAGTATCACATCTATATCACATTCACAGTCTGGGTGTTCTCGATCGGGTGCCTACACTTGGACTGACTGGGGACGAATATGTCTGTGTGTAATCGACTGTTATCACCGCCACCACCACTAACACAGGGGGGACCATTAGCTCAGGATCTTATCTCTCTTATATCAACACCTTATCAATCCACTATATAAACTCATTTTCATGGCCTACCTTTTATTGACATGGAAATATCACGGCTACTCTATATACACTGATAAGCTTACACCCTAATAGCAGTGTACAGTACATACATAAGCAAGCAAACATGGACAGTCACAAGGAAATATTCATATGCACATACAACACATCCAGTAACATGAACATAATTATTATACACCCACACCCACGGACACATGCATACAGAGAATTTATATATGCACGTACAAGTACTTATCTCTCTCTCTCTCTCTCTCTCTCTCTCTTACACACACACACACACACACACACACACACACACACACACACACACACATGCAGCCTTACCATGTGCTTTTTTCCCGACGCTGGACGAGGATAGGTGAGCCATGTGTGTCATTTACGTGTATGTATATCCCTTTTAATTTTCAGTATCACAAGAACAACACCACAGACACAATTCAACTAACAACACCACTCCACTGTAATCACAACACACCAACACGAGATAAATGACAACCCTATATACTCTCTTCTTCCTATATTCTTCTTCTTGGTGGTCCTCTCAGGTGAGTATATACTGTAAGTTTTAGTGGCACCAAGTCCAAAGTGCCTGAAGGTTCATGTTATTGGTGTGTGTTTTTTTTAACGAGAAGCGAATAGAGGTCGAAGGGAAAACTGCACGTGGGTTTTCTACAGTGCTTGAGGGTTGTGTGTGCTCGGAGGTAAAATTTTACAGGGATTTTAAAGAGTAATTGTTGGGTGGCTTTAAAGAGAACAACAGTAGCTTGAAGGTTCAATTTTCACGAGGGGGTTTAATGAAGAATGCTTGGGGGGTTTCTGGGGGGCCTCGGGGTTGTGTTTGAGTGCCTGGGGGGGACCTACGAGTGTGTTCAACTGGCTTGCGGCGGTCTGATGTTGTTGTATACTTGTACGAGTGAGAAGTAGAGTGATGATCGGGAAGAGTAGGAGGAGGAGGAGGGAAGTGTCAAGTTATGTATAGGCAGACAGGCAGAGGGACAAGACAGGAGTAAGGAAGGAAGAGAGGGCCAGAGTGTGAGTATGTGAGTGTGTTGTTGATGGTGTCTGGGTTGGTACTGGCGCTGGTAGTGACTAGTGAGTGTGGCAGCGGGTGGATGGAGTGAGTGTTGAGACTAGAGACAGTTGTGGTATGACGTGAGGCGGTACCGTCGCCAACACCACTACCACTACCACCAGCCTCCTCCTCCCACTCACTCATTCACTCACTCACACCTTTCACTCTCACCGCTCGCTCGTTTCTCTCTTCACTCCCTGTTGATATAGGGTGCATTTCTGGTACAAACTACGACATACACTAATAATGAACTTGCTAGGACACGAATTAAATCAGAGAAATTTTATTATTATTAAAGACCAAATGTCAACTGTGTTTTAGTCAGCAGTTTCTAGGAAGTTACCAACCCACATATAAATATTAAGTCAGGAGCATTCCGTCACCGATGACGCTGCCAGTGACGTCACAAACAGGATCCGCCCACAAATAGAAAGAAACTCAAGGTATGGTCTCAGCCAATCCTAGAGTTTCTAAGGTACCGTCTCAGCCAATCACAGGGCTTCTAAGTGACGTTGACTCTCTCCATGACATCACCACCTAAGACGTCTGGGCCAATGGTAAGAGTGGTAGAGTGGTGGTGACGTCACAAAGGGATGATGTCAGCGGATGAGAGTCCTAACTTGATAAAGACACAATAACTACTTCCTCCGCCTGACCCTCTGTCTATAACACACACACACACACACACACACACAAAGAGAAGAAGAGTACCAACAAGTGTCAGAAGAAAATGCAGAATGTATTTTGAGCCCATATTATGTTGACCAGTGGAAATAAAAATGATGGATAGAGAGCTTCGTGAAATGGCTTTAAAAAATAAGAGATAAGAAGCGAGTCATTAAGGAAGGGGTAATTAATCTCTTGTGGACGAACTGGAGGTGTTTTGGTTCCTACTGAAACATACTGAAGTGAGGATTTTTTATTTTATAGCATATAGGGCTTTGTGCAAGAATATCCATGTTATGTTGTGTCTATTGGGAGTC
Source organism: Petrolisthes cinctipes (assembly GCA_033782935.1). Classification (NCBI taxonomy): domain Eukaryota; kingdom Metazoa; phylum Arthropoda; class Malacostraca; order Decapoda; family Porcellanidae; genus Petrolisthes; species Petrolisthes cinctipes. The sequence continues at coordinate 9,442 of JAWQEG010003058.1, read as the reverse complement.
ATCGTACCGGTTCTTGCATACGACTCATAGTATGAAGGGGATCGGTAGTGTTCCAATTCAACCCCAAACAGGAAGGTCATTAGGGGGTGATAACCATAGATAAGGATGTAAAGTTGAAGAAAGATTTATGGTTCTGTGATCACCACGTCCTTTGATGGTTTGGTGAGAAGAAGGATACATGGTACAGTTAGGCACAGGAATTGGTGGTATAGCCCAGGTGAAAGATACTTGTCCCATTTGAGTAACCAGTGTCTATTATTATCAGGTACTTCCTTTGTATTACCATCCTCAATACTGACTTCTGCCCCTGATGTCTCCTATTTAGCACTAAGAAACTTGCTTGATATTGGGAGAAATTGACCATCTTTCACTTGGGCTGTACCACCCATTCATGTGTCCAACTGTACAAGAGTTCTAGCCATTCTTTTTATTGTTCTAAAACGTTTTCTGACCACTCGGATGTCAAGGACTCTAAAAGGGGGGATATGAAGAATGACACACAGCCGTCCAAAACATAAGGCAGAGAAAACGTTTAAGGGACCCTGTGATGTATAGTCAGAAAATTGAAGATAAACGAGTCCTTCAAATATTACCACGAAACACACACCTATATGGGAGGAGCTTGTTTCTTGGCACGGTCAGGGGGAATCAGAAGCCTTCAATTTTCATACATGATCACAGGGTTCTTAATTAAGAGCCCATTTCAAGAAAGAGGATGCCATGATTGAAATAGAGACCACCAAACGTTCTTGTCCCAACACTCAAACATATTCCCTCTTTCCCCTTATGTTATAAATATCCCTTCCACTGAAACACTTGGCCCACAACCCTTCCTTCCCCTTCAAGTCCTTTTTTTGTCTATAATACATACATCAATGCCAAGGGAAACGTTGCTACTAGGAAACAACAACAACAACACCTATCCTTTATCACCATAGAAAAACAGCAGACAACATGCACAAGAAAAGAAAATAACATCCAAAAAAGGCTCAAGTACCGGTAGTAATCAAGAACACACACACACACACACACACACACACACACACACACACACACACACACACACACACAAAAAAAAAAAACATTATACAACACAAAACTGGATAGCCTACCCCTTCACGATACAAGCAGATCAAACTGGACCAGTGTCACTCTCTCACTACCTGTTCTCCTTAATATTATACGAGGTGGCTGGGTAGTGTCACCGTGTTGTTGCTTCCAGAAGTTATCTAACGATTCATCTTCAAGCAGTAGTGGAGTGTAGTGTTGTGGTGGTGGGTGGGGGACTGAGTTATGTATATATTGTATCCTTGTATCCTGGCATTATTGTATCCTTGTATTAATCGTTTCTGGTATTAGACTTATTGCATTACTGAGAGGTTTATTTGCTTTGATTGCTGTATGACTATTATACTTATACATAGCTTTAGTAATGTTTCCTTAAAGCATTCGTTAATAAACTTTGCCATTAAACAATCAATAAATATACCTGCGCGCGGGCGCGAAAGAGAGAGAGAGAGAGAGAGAGAGAGAGAGAGAGAGAGAGAGAGAGAGAGAGCGAGAACTGGAACTCAGTAAGGGTATGAAGCCAACATAAAGAGTGGAGACAATAAAATTACCAATGCGGCCTCCACTTTTTTTAAACGACGTTACGCAACCTGTCAGGAGATTTGCAGAGTAAGGAGGACTGGTGGTGATGGAGTGGTGGTGGTGGTGGTGGTGGTGATGAAGTGGTGGTGGTGAAGTGGTGGTGGTGAAGTGGTGGTGGTGGTGGAGTGGTGATGGTGGTGGAGTGGTGATGGTGGTGGAGTGGTGATGGTGATGATGGTGGTGAAGGTTTGGGAGGTATAAAAATGAAGGGTTTGTGTGTTTGGGGGAGTAAAGTGTGGAGGATTTGATCTTGTGTGCTTGTCGTTCGTCGATGTATGCATATGACTGCCCCTGTGTGTGTGTGTGTGTGTGTGTGTGTGTGTGAAAGAGAGAGAGTGGGGTGTGTGTGGGTGTGTGTGTGTGTGTGGAATTTACAGTGTGGGTTGTAAGTGGGAGGGAGGGGGTTGAGCCATAAAAGGGGACAGGTAGAGTGTGACAACCTTACTGTATATACATCAGCCAGAGGTTCAGGTGAGGTGGGACGAGGTGAACTTGAGGTAAGAAGGTAATGCGAGGTAAGAAGAAGGTATAGTTTAGCGAGGTAATCTTACACTCGGTGCGGTGGAGGCTCAAGTGTGATTAATGGAATGTTGGCTGATGGTGAAATGGGATGGTGACAATGTGGTATAAGCTGAGGTGTGATGTGGTGATAAGATGTAATGTAGAAGGGTTATAGTATAGAAGGAAAGTTATGAGACCATGAGGAGAAGACAGTGTGGTGTGTGTGTATGGAGGAGGGTTGTATGGGGAGGGGTGTATGAGGAGGGGAGGGATGTATGAGGGGAGGGGTGTATGAGGAGGGGAGGGATGTATGAGGGGAGGGGTGTATGAGGGAGGGGTGTATGAGGGAGGGGTGTATGAGGGGAGGGGTGTATGGAGGGGAGGGGTGTATGGAGGGGGGGGATGTATGGGTGTATGGAGGGGGGGGATGTATGGGTGTATAAGGGGGTGTATGAGGGGGAGGGGTGTATGGAGGGGGGGAGGGGAGGGGTGTATGGAGGGGGGGAGGGGTGGGGTGTATGGGTGTATGAGTGGGGGGAGGTAGGAATTTCTTATGTCATCTAATGGGAAATAAAAGAGTTCTGTAATATATGCTGTGGTGTGTGAATGAGATGGGACGTTGTAAATAGGGATAAAGAGAAGGGGAGATGTATGTAGGTGGCAGAATGAGGTGAGAGAGAGAGAGAGAGGCAAGGGAGGTGTGTAGTAAGAAGTGGTGGTGGTGGTGATGGTGCCTGTGTGTGTGTGTGTGTGTGTGAAAGGTGAGATGAGAAATGTGGCTTCTGTATGATGTGGGAAGTTGTAATGCAGTTGTGCGGTGTCGACTGGTGTTGTGTGTGTGTGTGTGTATGTGTGTGTGTGTGTGTGTGTGTGTGTGTGTGTGTGTGTGTAAAGGTGGGAAGAGTGCAGTAGGTCGTGGTGGTAGTGGTGTGGGAAGGAGGGAGGGTGTGTAGAGAGAAGAAACATAATGAATAAGTCCAAGGTGAGAGAGTGTGTGTGTGTGTGTGTGTGTGTGTGTGTGTGTGTGTGTGCAGGTGGGAGGGGGAGAAATGCAGCAATGAACGGGAGCTCGGAGGTGGAGGTGGAGGGAGAGGTGGAGGTGGAGGTGGAGGGAGAGGTGGAGGTGGAGGGAGAGGTGGAGGTGGAGGGAGAGGTGGCGATGGAGAGATGGAGGGAGAGGTAAAGGTGGAGAGGAGGAGGTGAAGGTGGAGAGGTGGAGGATGGAGGTAAGGGTGGATAGGTGAAGGAAGAGGTAAAGGTGGAGAGGAGGAGGAAGAAGTAAAGGTGGAGAGGAGGAGGAGGTAGTGAAGTTCATGAGGTAACCAGATTCCTCCAAACTGTACCACTAAACAGCTGATAGACTCTACACTAATGAAGGCAATAATATAACATGACAGTGTGTGGAGTAATCAGTAGCATTCAGTACAAGGAAGGGAAGTGAAGGGAACACACTCTTCTATCTGCTCACAACACACCACACAACACAACGCACTCTTCCTGTCCACATAACACACACAAAACACTAACACACACACATACATTGAAGACTGAGGAGGGGGGGGGGTGTAGAAAGTCTGGGGCAGTAAGGAGGGAATAAACACTAAGAAAAAAAGCGAGGAAAAAACATAAAAAGAAGACTGATATTAACAGCAAAAAAACTATTGTTAATTTTCTAGATTTTGTCTGTGTGGCTTATATATCAATTTATTATTATTATTATTATCATTATTATTATTATTATTTTTATCATTTTTACTATGGTGGAAATATCATAAACGGATGAAGAAAGATGGAGGAAGACTAGAAAGGAGGAGAGAGAGAAAAAATAGGGATAGTAAGTGTGGATGCAAGAAAAGAGACAGAGAGAATGCAGAAAAGATAATATTGTATGAGGGAGGAAGAGGAGACACGGTGGGAGAGCAAGCACAAGGAAGGCAAGGAGAGAAGAAGAGAGAAGAGAAAAAAAAAAACCAAGATGTACATAAAGAAAGAAAAGGAAACAGGGATAGGGGTGTAGATAATTATAAAGAGAAAAAAGAACAGAGAGGAAATAACCCAACCGTGAGAAGAAAGATAGATAGATTTCTTAAACAGGCACATAATATTTATAAGAATGACTGTATTAGGATGAACAAATGGAAAATGAAGAATTAGCAAAAATTGAAGATATGCAAAAAAAAAAAAACGAGGAATAAGCAGGAAATTAAGAAAAATAAGCAGAAAAAGAAGAGGAAGACGACGAGAAAGAAGACACAGAGAAGGAATAAGAAAAATATAATAAAAAAAATAATAAAAAAAATTAAAACATGAAATCGAAAAGAAGCAATAAGAACTAAATAGGTATAAACAGATAAAATGGAAAACGAGAGGTATAAGAAAACAAGAGGAGACAAAGAGGACAAGAGGAGGGACGACACAAAAAGGGGTACACAAGGAAAGGAAAGAGGGGGGAGGGGGAAGTGAGTGGGGGGAGGGGGGATCTGTAGTGGGGATGTCCCGGAGGATGAGAGACGTGTTGTGTAAAGGGAAGTGTGGGGGTAGGGGGGGGGTTGTGGGGGGAGTGGGAGTGCGAGATTGTACCACCCACTTTAGATGAGCGTTGAGGGATGGAAAGAAGGAAGGAGAGGAAAAGGAAGGAGGGAGAAGAGGGGAAGGAGGGAAATCGAGTAGATGAATTTTAATACAATTGAGAGCTTGGGGAGATGATGAAGTCAAGGAGGGAAAAATGAGAGAAAGATTTTTATAATATTTGGGTGGAGGGTGAGGTTAGGATTGGGGTTGTATCGAGATGAGGAGATGATGAAGTCAAGGAGGGAGAGGAAAGGAAGCATGGATGCAGAGGAACAAGGGAGGTGAGATTAGGTGAGGGGGGAGGTGAGGGGAGGAGGAATGACGTCAGAGAAGGAAGGAGGAGAGGGATGGGACGACGGGATAGAGATGTGGTACTGTAATAGGTTATAAGAATAGAATTGGGGAGGAATTAGGGAAGGGTAAAGGAATAGATAGGGAGGAGGGAAAAGGGGAAGGGAAGGAATAGATAGGGGAAAGGGAGGGAAAAGGGGAAGGAAAGGGGAATGGGGAAAGGGAGGGAAAAGGGGAAGGAAAGGGGAATGGGAAAAGTTGGGAAAAGGGATGGGATGGGTCAGGGGAAGGTAAAGGGGAAGGTGAGGGAAAAGGAAAGGTTGGGAAAAGGGGATGAAATGGGAAGGTGAAGGAAAGGTTGGGAGAAGGGGATGAAATGGAAAGGGGCAGGGAAAGGGAAGGGGAAGGAAAATGGAAACAGGTGATAGGGAAAGGTTGGGAAAAAGGATAGGATGGGACAGGGAAGGGAAAGGGAAAAAGGGATGGGGGTGAAGAAGGATATAGAAACGAATTTGGAAGGGAATGGGAGAGGAGGGGAATACAGAGCAGGATATGGAAGAGGGAGGGAGGGAGAGGTGGAATGGAAGAGGGAGGGAGGGAGAGGTGGAGCGGAAAGGGAAGGTGGGGGATGGGGAGGGGGTAAGGGGGGAGCGGAAAAGGGGAGGGGGTAAGGGGGGAGCGGAAAAGGGAAGGGGGATGGGGGGGGGGAGGGGAGTTTGAAATGTAAGGGAAGGCGGTAATTTTGAATGCTATAATTTCGTTTGCTAAGGGATATCAAGGACAACCAGTTTTTTTGTCCTTATATCAACTAGCTACCTTCGTTCTCATCATCACCATCTCACATTTTTTTATCATCATAATTTTTCATCATCATCGTCTTCCATCATCATCATCTTTCATCATCTCACATTTTTCATCATCATCATTTTTCATCATCAATACCATCATCATCTTCCATCATCATCATCTCACATCATCATCATCATCATCTTCCATCATCATCATCTCACATCATCACCATCTCACATTTTTCATCACCATCATCTCACATTTTTCATCACCATCATCATCTCACATTTTTCATCATCATCAATAATTTTCTTCGTAAGGGTTCATTCATTGGCAAGGACTGGGACCCGACACTGCCTCAAAATCAAAATATAAGCTCATACTAACTAACTAATAGAATATCAACACCATTCACTACTTCGAAATGAGTCTGAAACAATATGGTGAGGTCAGAAATGAAAACATACGAACAAGTGTAGCCTAAACTCTACTATATAAAATTTTTTGTGAATACCGACTCAGGTATTATTTATTTTACACTTTAAGGGGGAAATTTTGTGTTGGTAAATCTGCAGCAACCGATTCCTCCAAAACTATTCCAAACAACAACAGAACACCATTATTTTTGTTCATTTTTTGGTCCTGTTTCCTGCTGGTATACTTTGGAGGAATCAAGGCACTCCAATGTAACCAAAGTGAAATACCCCCCTTAATTAAGCTACTATGAGACATATGGGAGACATCTGTATATACAACACACACACACACACACACACACACACACACACACACACACACACACACACACACACACACACACACACACACACAAGGTCAAACCAGGACACATAGCTCACTCACCTTGCACGTCGGCATTGCAGGTTTGGATAACGGGACGAGGGAGTGGCATAATATCACGTCTTTTACTTTATCCTCTCGTGGAAGTGTTTCTGTCTGTCTGTCTGTCTATGTGTGTCTGAATGTTATATGACACTTTTGCACAACTCAAGAATACATACTTATTTTTCTTAAGGGGGAATTTGTCTGTCTGTATGTGTCTGTTTGTTATATGACACTTGTACATAACTCAGGATTACATATTTATTTCTTAAGGAATACTTTGTCTGTCTGTGTGTGTCCCCTATTAGTCACACTGAGATGATTAATTGGTTTCCTGATAAAGTTTGAAGGAATCAGTTGCACTTTAATTTACCAACGAAACAAAAATGATGTTCTCCCACATTCAATAATTAAGAAAAAGAAGCAAGCACATGAAAGTTGGAGTTGTGACAAAGATACCAGAAGTACAGAGTAATTATCAGTAATTAAATACTGTATAATTAGTAAATAAAGCAACAAGAGTAAGTAGTGAAACGAATTAATTCTAAGAAACATCCGGCCACGTAATGGTACATCTCCGGTGAACGAACAGACACACACACACACACACACACACACACACACACACACACACACACACACATTTTCTTGTAGCCAATACCGGTAGTCAGTCAATAGTTTGTTGACGTCACCAACCAACTACACAAGACATATTACATTACAACATGTGTCACTGAAACGAGTCACCATTTCTAGTAGACCTATTAGAATGAAGAGAGTATTAGTTGTATTTGTTTAGTATGAGTATTAGGCACTTTGAGTATTAGGAGAGTCGAGTGTTAGCATTAGTTGTGGATCAGGCTAGTTGAGTATTAAGTATGTTGTGGATCAGGCTAGTTGAGTATTAAGTATGTTGAGTATTAGGCTGGTTGAGTATTAAGTATGTTGAGTATTAGGCTAGTTGAGTATTAGGTCAGTTGAGTAATAGGTTAACTGAGTATGAGGTTAGCTGAGTATTAGTATTAGAAGAGAGTATATGTCTGGGGAATGAGTGAGAAGGGTGTATGTAACAATGAATGGGGGGGGGCTTCTGATTCCTCCTTACTACAACACCAAACAAACTCCTTCCATATAGGTGGTGGTGTTTCGTGGCAGTAATTGAAGGACTCATTTAGGCTACCTCCAATTTTCCGACTACATCACAGGGTCCTTTAATTAAGATATGGTTAATCTCACATGCACTGGTATACCACAGGACACTATTAGTATTGTCCAATGAAGGGGTAATAGTTATGTCCTGATAAGAGGCTGACACTGAAGCTGGTGTAACATGTAGAATTGTAGATGATTAGTCCTTATTTTATCTCAGCATTCAACACACTGACTTTGGAGGCGATATACTGAAGGTAGATAGATAGATAGATAGATAGATAGATAGATAGATAGATAGATAGATAGATAGATAGACAGATAGATAGATGGATAAATACTAGAAAGACAGATAGACAGAAAGCAAGACAGATAGGTAGATAGATAAATAGATAATGATATATATACATAGATAATATGATACCGTATATATAGTGATAGATAGACAGATAGATAAATGGTACTGAAATCCTGGTGGACATTCAAACAACTACTGTACTCACTCTGCAGACGAATACATACTGTACATCTCCACACAACAGCCACCACACAACAATTACCTGAAACCAGAAAACATACAATTCAATCACGAGTCACCAGGTAAAAAAAAAAAAAAAAAAAAAAAAAAAAATACACAATTAACCATTACGTAAAAATAAAATATCGAAGTGTCTCATTATCTTCACATTCTCTGACGTTTCCTGGTGATATTGGCCACAAGAATTCGTTTTCGAGGATTTACAACAGAGAGAAATTCTAACACTACGTAAATGCAATACAACATTTTTATTATTAGGTTTGTTGTTTTGCTAATCACCGAGTCACTTGGTAGAACATTTATTACAATACTTCCAGAATAATGAATGATATCTCTTTTCATAATTACAGCCTGTGTAAGAATTTCTGTGGCCAACCATACATCACTTGGGGATAATATAAAGTAGAAAAAAAAATATAATATACACCAATACAATGCCAGTGTCCAGAAGTATGTATGGTTCTAAATGTCTAAATCATACATACATACATCAATTGTGGACAGATTTATACATGCACATACGAAGATACATAATTATAAATTCACATAAACTGAGAGATTAGATATGGATATGAGATGGTATAGAGATAGGGTTTACTGAGAGATAAGACACCGAACTTGAAGAAATGTGTCATCACTCTATGTATAATGGATTTGGGGAGAGTTAAAAACAGAGTTAATAATAAATACGAAAGTGATGGTCGCACTATATCAAATGCATTCATTCATAAGACAAAAAAAAAAAAAAAAAAAAAAAAAAAAAATAATAATAATAATAATAATAATAGTAATAAAAAAAAAAAAAAAAATAATAGTAATAATAATAATAAAATTCAACTAACATAAGATAATTGATGCATATAGGAATAGTATTGGTTTATATTTCAGCATGGAGACCCAGACTAATGTTAGACGATGTTACTCAACGCAGGGAAGATCAACAACACTCAATGGGTTATTATATAATATTAGATACAGTAAAGATGATGATCATTTATGTACTGATAATAATAATAATGTTGATGATGAAGCTAACAATGAATGGTGATACTGATGATGACCTCGTCGACATGGATACACCAGATAACGATTACACACACGATTACACACACA